>JAJMAS010000137.1:0-22954 GCA_030565065.1 Pichia cephalocereana | reverse complement strand
AAATAACGAACACCCAACGAACGATTAACTAACAATTAACGAACTCTAAATGAACAGCTATTGAACATCTACAATGTTCAATTAGACTTTCATAAGGACATCACATCAATACAATGGAACATCAATTACTCTATACTTTATATATAAGAACTATCATATAAGTTAACTAAACATTTATATCTTAACATTTATTCAACTATTTATTATGCCTAGACACACGCGAGTTCACCCTGTTTAATGTGTGATTTTACAGAATTTGATGCTTATGTCTATAACGACTTTCTAAACCATTTATTTTAAATAAACAAATCTATAAAATAACTCTGTCACTCATTTTATAATCTACGGAAAGTGAAAGCCTTTGTTTACGTATATAATGAACTGTGTCGGGATCAATTTGACAATATTGTATAACTAATTTTTGTAATCTTAAATTATCAGGTCTATTGAAAATTTTAATTAGTGTATCACCATTAATCTTGTTCATTGATAAATTGAGATAATTTAAATCATCAAAACAACGATTATTATGTGAAAATTGAATCAATTCTTTCAGTGTTAAGTTATTAAAACCTGGACAACCAACTAATGATAATTGTTGAATTCTAGGTATTTTTTCAATAATATCAGTTATTTGACAATAACCATTAGCTGGTAATTGTTGATTATTTGATGATGATATTTTATTTTCAAAGACAAGATTTGAATTAAGTACTAAATGTAAGTTCTTGATATTACAATTAGTTGATTTGAGAATATCATTCAATAAATTAGGTGTGATACCACTATTTCTTAACATCAAAGTTGATAAATTACTGAAAATTTTAGTTTGAGAGAATGAACTAAACCAATTATTATGTGATAATGTCAATGAATTCTCAGTTTCAGTTTCAACTACTTTTAATGTATTCAAACTTCCTTCTTTACTGGAAACTGACTTCCTTAACAAACATTCGCATATTTGAACTATTGAGACATTGGGTATATGATCAAGTTCAATACTTATCAAATAGGGAGATATAATCGTAGATAATGTAGTTGGTTGAATATTCACTCTTGATAATGTTAAGTTTTGTAATCTAGGAAAATGATTTCCTGAGAGAAAATCATCCAGCAATATGTTATTGAATTTATTACTGGCTGCATTAGGATCAACTAAGATACTCAATGATTTTAAACTCTCTAAATGAACACCAATACCTGTAGATTTTCTTGAACGATTATCAAATTTGGAAATTATTAAAACTAAATTTGATAAATTATAACATTCTCTTAACAATATTTCTAAATTAGATGTTTCATTAATAATGAGTGGTATATTCAATTTAAGGGATTTCAAATTACTTAAAAATGAGTAATTTCCTTTCATGTAGTTATATAATGCATGATAGTTACAACTGTTAAGTGTAATTAATAAATGATTGACTTGTATGTTTTTCCTTCCAAAGAATAATGATAATATACTATTTTCACAAGAATCATGAGGTTCAATGTTGATAGAGTTGATGAAAATGGACTGCATTTTCTTTTTCTGATTATGCTTGATGATGAATTTCAAACATTTTTCGAATGATTGTTTCCTTATACTTTTTTTCAATATGATATCATCGAAAATGTTTGATGAACCAATAAGTAAATCATGCCAATATGAAGATACTGTTAAACATTGAATATTAAAAGATAATGGGAATCGTTTAAAAATAAGATTAATGATATTGATTGGTAATTTTTGCAAAGGATCTTGACATTTTGGTAGTTCAATTTCTTTACTCTTTTGAGCATTGGAAATTGAAATATCCTTTTGCTTTTTCAATTCAGTTTTCAATTGTTCATATAAACTTTCATTTATTTTCCCACTTTGATTAGAATTTTTGAGTTGTCTTATTTTAATATACCCCTTTTTCAACACTTGAAAAGCTTTAGAATTTTCATCTATACTCAAATAAACTTTATTTAGACGTAAATAACCTTTAGGATTAAAAGGATCAATATGAATCATCATTTTAGCACATTTCAAAGCTTTTTCTACATTTTTCAGTTTCACATAACATGCAGATAAACAATCTAAAACATTGGAATAGTTTTTATGATAATGAATGGATTTAGCAAGTTTTTGTTCTTGTTTATATACTTCAAGAAGATTATTAAATTGAATAATTGCATCTTGATAATTATCTTGTTTGAAAAACCTTATACCATTTTCAAAGACTTTATTTTGAGTTTCCATTATATTATACAATCATTTGATATATAATTGATATCAAATAGATGCAGTAATTTTATTAAAAGACAAAATTAATAAAAACCCATGCTATATAATAATTCAAAAGTTGACAACTTCTTGCATGCCACTGAGAATCTGAAAAAAAAAAAACTTTTCGTGTTGGTGGCTCAGCTTTTCCTTTATTAAGTCTCTTTACCATGTCTCTTTCTTAGAGATAGATGTATATATCTTTGATAACCTCTTGATATCTATTCAATTAATATTTAAATTTTGGTTTTAAGTGTTAGTACCTTCTATTTAAGTGTGTTTAAACAAAATTCAAAAGATTATAATCACGTGACTGCCAGAAAAGTTCATAAGGCTCATTTTGAAACAATCACCAAAGTAATTACAATTTTCTAATAAATTTTAACACAAACTTTTTTTTATAACAATTTTTTATTTTACTATTAGAGTGATATTACCGTATTAATCTAATGATACATTTACTAACTGATTACCGATAGTATTATACTTCCACATAAACCATATGTTATAGAGAGGAAACCCTTTTAATATAAAGACACACCACAACAAAATTTATGTCATAGAAGGAAATAGATTTATCCGCATAGTTCCCAAAAGGGAAATTTTTAAAATCTCGGCTAAGAGCCATGATATCTCCGCAAAGATAAGTTGTTATCACTGTTACCGAAGTTGATTAAATAATTTGGAGTTTTTCACATTATTATTATTATTGATAACTGATAAGGAATTGTACGATTTTCATACTGATTATTTATTGGTTATTGTTGAATTTTTCACTCGATTATATATAAAAGAGAATACCAAGTACTTTTCCTGATTACATATTTTATTTCATTTTATTCTTTTATTCATTTGACAAAAAACAATGGCACCAATTAAATATCCACATCCAAATCCATCTAAATCTTATTGGATTGAAGAAGGTCCAAATCATTTGAAGAAACATAGAACAACTAAAGACTTACCAACTGAAGTTGACCTTGTTATTATTGGTTCAGGTTATAGTGGTACATCTGTTGCTTCTCATCTTTTATTATCAAATAAACCTGAAAAGGGTGAACCTTTTAAAGGTTCAATTTTAATGTTAGAATCAAGAGATGTTTGCGCTGGTGCAACTGGTAGAAATGGTGGTCATATTCGTGGTAATTATCAATCAGGTCAAGCATCTTTCATTAAAAATTTTGGTGAAAAAACTGCCGCTGATATGGTCATTTTTGAACATAATGAATTATACAAAGTTAAAAAATTAGTTGAAGATTTGAAAATTGATTGTAATTTTAATTTACGTTATTCTTCACAAACATTTGATGATGAAAGAACTTATGAAGCTGGTTTAAATGATTTTTATGCTTATCAAAACAATAAATATATTCCTCAACATCTTAAAGATTTGATTCAAATTAATTTCAAAGACGATAATGATCCTTTATTACAACATAAGGTTGGTCCTTTCTCGATTACTGCTCCAACTAGTTCAGTTTGGCCTTATAAATTAGTTACTACTTTATTAGCTAAATGTATTGAAAAAGGTTTAAATTTACAAACTTATACAACTGTTTTAAATATTCAACGTGGTGATAATGATACTTGGTTAGTTAATACTGAAAGAGGTGTTGTTAAATGTAAAAAACTTGTTTGTGCAACTAATGCATATACAAGAACTTTATTACCAGAATTTAAGGGTAAAATTATACCAGTTAAAGGTGTTGTTTCACATATTAAACAAATTTCAAAGGAAGGTGAAGTAAATGAAGATATTAATAGATTACATTATAATTATTATCATACATTCCCATTAGAAGGTGATTATGTTACAACTCATAGTAATAATTCAATTATTGCAGGTGGTGGGGGTAAAACTTATTTACCTTATCCAAATAGTGTTGATATGTTTAATAATATGGATGATTCATTTGCTCCAAAGGAAACAATTAACTATTTTAAAAATTATCCAAATAGAGTTTATCCAGAATTTGCAAAAGATACAAAATTTGAAAATGATTATACTTGGGCAGGTTGTATGGCTTATTCAAATGATGATGTACCATATGTTGGTGATTTAACAAATTTTGGTCGTAAAAATGTTTTCATTCTTGCAGGTTATACAGGTCATGGTATGCCAAGAATTTGGTCATGTGGTGAATATATTGCAGATTTAATTACTGGTTCAAATGCAAGCGATGTTCCTGATTGTTTTAAACTTACTTTAGAAAGAATGTATAATCATAAACATGGTTTATTCTCTGATCTTGCAGGCTATGATATTAATAACAGAGGTAAATTTAAGTTATAAAACAAAAATTTTTATGTATAGAATTTAAATTAGAATATTTAATAAAACTTAAACAATGTTATAAAAACTAATCTAAGCTTGAGTAATTTCACCCTTAACGACAACATCACCAGATCTACCAGTTAAGTGCATTTTACCTTCTCTATCAATTTGAATAATAACATCAACATTTTTACCTGAACCAACACCATTTAATGACATTTTTGCAAGTAAAGTACCTGGTAAATATTCAACTTCTTTAATAATTTCTGGTTCTTCTTCTTCTGAATCTTCTTCATCATCAGAATATTGTTCAGGTTCAACAACAGTTTCCTTAATTGAACGTTTACCTTCATAAAATTCAATTTCAACATTATCTGAATTACTTGTAAATGAAATTTGTTTTTTAATTGGATATGCAGTTTCCTTTGATAAAATTGTTAAGAAATTACCATCTAAATCTTTAATACCAATTGGTACTTGTAAATGTTCAGTATTAATAATAATTGGTTGTAAAGATTCTTTAATTTCTTCATCATCAAAATTTGCAATTAATGAAGCCTGAATTGCTGCACCTCTACAATTTAATTCATTTGGATTTGGTAATTTTGAATCAATTGCAGGTGCAAAAATTTCAGTTGATTCAGGGAAAATTAATGATAAAGTATTTGCAACTTTTGGAATATTTGAAGTACCACCAACTAATAAAACTGAATCAATATCTAAAGTTTCTAAACCTGCCTTTTTAACAACATTTTCAACAAATTGAGTCATTTCACTGAAAACTTTTCTACCAACTAATTCAAATCTTAATCTATTAATTGATGACATATAATCAAAACCTTCAGCTAATGAATCAACTGAAACATTAGCAGTTTGAATATTTGATAAAGTTTTCTTTGTAATATTTGAAGCTGCACTTAATTTTGAATAAGATTTTTCAGTTTTCTTTGCATCTGCTTTGAACTTTTTTTGGAAATCACTTGCAAAGAAATCAATTAATGCTTCATCTAATTCAATACCACCTAATTTATTACTATGTTCAGTTGATAATAAAGTCATAATACCACCTCTAACAGATATAACTGCAGCATCTGATCTAATACCACCAAAATCTGCAACAACATAAATTTTATCTTCTAAAAGTTGACCCTTATTGGATAAATGTGCTAATAAGGCAGAAGTTGGTTCATTAATTAATTGTTTAACTTTTAAACCTGCATCATTTGAAATTTTAATTAATTCAGATTTTTGAATTTCATTAAAATTAGTTGGAACAGTTAAAACAACACTTTCAATTTCTTGACCTAAATAATCTTCAGCAGCATTTTTAATTTGTTTTAAATGTCTTTTAACAACTTCATTAATTGAAATTTTATTACCATTAATTTCATAACCAACTTTACCATTTAATTCAATTGGATGTGCAGCATATTTTGAATATTCTGAATTAATTTCTTCAAATGGAACACCAATAAAATCTCTAAAATTAACAATAGTACTACGTGGACTTCTAATAACTTGTGCAAGTGCTTGTTGACCATGATATTCATCACCATCAACATATGATAAAGTTGATGAAATAAATCTTTCACCATCTGGATTAGCAATAACATCAACTTTACCATCTTTAATGGTAGCAAATGAAGTGGTGGAGTTACCAAAAGCAATACCAATAGTAGCCATTTCTATATATTTTCTATCGTTACTTAAATAAATTAAATAATAATAACAATTGTAAAAACTTCTATAAAAAAAAATAAATAATTCATCAAGTTTAAATTACCAATTTGAATACCAATTTTGATTGAAAGATGAAAATTTTCAACAACTCAAATTTTTTTACACCATTTCGAATCCTCAATAGAGGTTATTTATTGTCTACTTGTAATTACTATGTCTATATTAATTAATTCTATAATTAAATCTATAAAACTTATATACCCATCAAAGTATAAAACCAACACCAAATATGAAAGATACTAATACAAAAATCATCAATGAACCCTTTTCTATTGATGAAATACCAGATTCATATTCAATATTTGTAGAATTATGAAATTGTCTAATTATTGTTCCATTTCTTAATGATAATGTTTCAATATCTGTAATACTTTGAATATCATATCTTTTAGATGATATTAATTTTGATTTATCATTAATCAGTTGTGGTGAAACTTTAAATTGTTCCATATCATCAAAGTCATCAAAGAAATCATCAGTCATTTCATTAGTACCATCATTTTCATTTTCATTATGATTATGATTATGATCATGATTAGATGAATCATCTTCATCATCACATTCATGTGTTTTATGTTTAATAATTGATTTAGTTGTAGTTGTTGTAATAGTTTTAGATTTAGTTATTAATTTAACTTTTGTTTTAATTGTTGTAGCTGTAGTTGTTGTAGTTTTAATGATTGTACTTGTAGTTTGTGAATTACTAATTGTTGTTGTTGTATCAGTATTTAATACTTTAACATAACCTTTATTATCAATTACATTAACATTAACATTAACATTACTTGCAGTTGGTTGTAAAATAGTACTTGAACTTGATCTACCAGGACAATTTAATCCAACTCTTGTAACTGCATCACAAACTCTTGAAACAATTGCAAAATTATTATTTGTAACAGTTTCAGTTTTAGTAAATAAAGTTTCAACGAAAATTGGGAAATCTTTTGCTTCAATTAAATCTAAATTACCATTAATAATTGCATTTGCATTAAATGATAAATCTGATGGTAAACTTGTAATAAATTTATCTTTGTAAATTGTTGTAAAATCAATTGTTGTCTTTGTTATAAATTTATTTTCAACAATTGTTTTCCTTGCAATTGAAGTTGTTGAAATTGAAACATCAATAAGTATATCTGTAACTGTTGTAGTTGAAGAAATAATTCTATTTTGATAAATTGTTGTAGTTAATTTATCAATTTCAGTTTTCGTTTCAATTTCTTTAATTAATTCAGTTGTTGTAATAAAATCATGAATTAAAGTTGGTCTATTAGTTGCTTTGAAAAGAGTTTTTTGAACAGTTGTTGTTTGAATACTTAATTCAGTTTCTGTTTGAATTGTAAGTGAAGTCTTTGTTTCAGTTTTGGTTTTATAAGGATTTTTATCCTTTTTTTTATTATCCTTTTTGTTATTGTTATCCTTCTTAGCTAACAGTTCAAAATTATTATTATTATCATTATTATAGACATCTTTTAAGTTTCTAAAGTTCGATAGTCTATTATTGACATTATTATTATTATTATTATTTGGGGTATTATCATTATTATTAATATTATTAATTTTATTATTAATATTATTACTGATATTATTATCAAATCCAGTTTTAACTTTATTCTTATTTAAAGCCTTCTTTTCATTATCATTATTATTATTATTTGATAATAATTTACCCTTTAATAATTTCCTATTTTTAATTCTTTGATCAATTTGTAATACCAATTGGAAACAATCATCAGATAATATATCAATATCTTTATTTTCAGGTATTTTCTCAAATGAATTTGATTCTAATTTAATTTTACATACTTTAGGATATTTACCTGAATTAAATTCTAATTTAAATTCATCAAAGATTGAATTATAGGAATCAGGTGAACAAAGTTCAATTACTTGTTTTGAGAAACTATCAATTGTATATTCTAAAAAGTTATTATTATTAACATTGTTATTATTTACAATATTATTATTATTTGCTATATCATTTAATAATGTAGTTATAATACTTTTCAAATCTTCTACACATTCAGTAAATGTATAAGGTATTGAATATTTCATACTCATTGGTATAACAGGTAATTTATTATCCTCAATTTTAAGTTTACTAATATCCTTGTTGTTATCCTTGTTATTATTATTATTATTTGCATCAACTAAATTAGTTGAAAATACAATAATAAACATTAAGTTTATTAAAATAAGCAAAGACTGTTTCATTATAATTATTATAAGTAGTATATTTTTTATTTATTTAATCTACAATATTGTATTGTACAATGAAATGAAGGTATAGATAGAAGTATTCTGATATTCTAGTATATAAATCAAAAGAGAGAAAAAATTTCATGTATTGCCCATTTTAGTATTGTAATCTCTTATATTTTATTGGTATAACTATACTTGTAATTGTTGTTGTTGTTGTTGTTGTTGTTGCTTTTGCATTAATTTTCTCTTTTGTTTTGCCTCAAATTCATGCCATTCACCTTTAACTGATTTAAGGAAATTTAATGGAGAAATTGGTGGATCTTCATTAAAATAATCATGATTAAGAGCTTCATTTGCAGTTAATCTTTTCTTTGGATTCATTTTTAATAAATTAATTGCTAAATCTAAACATTTTGGTGATAAAATTTTATTGAAAATTTCATTAAATTTTGAAATTGATTTAAAATTTGGTCTTAAAATTTCAAACCAAGGTAATTTATAACAATCATTCCAATCAATTATATCAATTGTACCCATTATATCATAAATTTTCCATAATTGATCAATTTCATTAATACCTTGAAAAATTGCCTTTCTTGTAAATAATTCCAATAATAAACAACCTATACCCCAAATATCAATTTCTCTACCATAATTAGTTGAACCTAATAAAATTTCAGGTGGTCTATACCATAAAGTTATAACTCTATTTGTATAATTTGGATTTAATTTATTTTCATCAATATTTTTCATTTTTCTAGCTAAACCAAAATCAGTTATTTTTAAAATACCATTATTATCAATTAAAATATTTGAACCTTTAATATCTCTATGAATTATTCTATTTAAATGTAAATATTGAATACCTTTTAATAATTGATTAAATAAATTTTTTTTTTCACCAGGTGAAATTTCAATATTATTTTGTTGTAAAATACCACTTAAATCATGATTCATATAGGGGAAAATCATGAAAACTTGATTTTTTTCAACCATAATTTCATTTAAACCAACAATATTTTCATGATCAAAAGATTGTAAAAGTCCAATTTCTCTATGAGAAGTAATGGGGAAACCTTCTCTCTCAGATTCTAATCTTAATTTTTTCAATGCAACTAAATCATTTGTTAAAATATTTTTACCTTTATAAACTTTACCATAAGTACCTTCACCAACTTGTTGAATACGATGATGAATTTGTTGATTTTTCAAAATTTTACATTTAATCATATATTTAAAGAGTGGATTGGTATTGGTATTGGTATTAATATTGGTATTGATATTGGTATAAGGTGATTTTTTCGTATTTTTATTTGAATTATTTGAATTATTTGATTTATTAGCTAATTTAGTAAATACGTCTTCTTCTTCATCACCATCATCATTATCATTATCATTATCATTATCATTATCATTATCATTATCACTATTATAATGATCGTCGTTAATATTATTATTACTAATATTATTATTAATCGTATCTAAGGGAGGGTAATTTTCACCAGTCATACCCTTTGGACCAGTAGGTAATTTTAATCTTTTATTGTTATTAGCAGTATGGTAATCACTGTTACTTTTATTACTATTATTAATATAATTATATTGTCTTCTTGACATTTAATTTAATATAATGTAGTATATTAGTGATGTAAATACAAGAAAAGCTGGTAATACCAATATAATAAATACCCAGTATAATATAATACCAGTATATAAAATGTAACCTTGTGAAAAAAGAGAAGAAAGAGAGAAAATGAAAATGGAAATTCTTAAACCCGAGAATATAATAAAATATACTAATACTATAATGCATAAACTCTATTTCCATTTTTTATAAAGTTTATTTTATCATATTTTTTACGCAAATATATTTTTCTATTTTCATTTTCATTGCTTTTTATTATATCTTTTCATTTCATTTCATTTCATTTATCTTTTCATAATATATCATCTATCTAATGCATTCGTTTATTAATTACTCCGTTACTATGTTATTTATCTAATGACACCATATTTAATATCTTGTTTTCTCTTCCCATATTTATTTCTATTTCTATTTCTATTTCTATTTCTATTTCTATTTATTATATCTAATAATCTTATCATTTTGAAGAATTTACCGTGAATTTATATAATTATAAATTATTATATTATAAATAATAACGTGTTTCACCTTAAGTTTATAATTTTAAATTTCTAATTTTACACTATAACTTACAACCATTTCACTCTCTCATTTATACAAATGTCTTGTTATAATTCAAAACACGCTAAATTACAAGCTTTTAAATATAAAGATCCTTTAGCTGCTGATAAATTCTTTGTTTGTGATAAACTTTTAAAATTATGTTGTAGACCAAATTGTGATTTAGGTATTTTAAAAAATATTAATATAACTACAACTACAACTACAACTACAACTTCAAATCCTATAATATCGGATAATTTTAATGATAATGATAATAATTATGAATTTTTCAATTCTTATAATGATGTTTTACTTAATAATTATAAATTTTGTCAACATTGTTTCCCAAATTTAAATAAATTATCAACTATTTTGAAAAATGAAAATTTCGTTATAATTGATTTAAAATTATTATTAAATACAATTAGAAAAGTTAATAAAAATATCGGATTTGTACCTCCTTTATTAGGGAATTCAAAAGAATTTTTCACAAAATCAATTATGAAAATGAAAAATAAAAAATTAAGGAATAAATTGTTAAAATGTGATATTGATGATATAAATGATAATATAATAAGGAATAATAATAATAATAATATTAATATTAATAAATTTACAAATGATTTTGATGAATTTACTGAAAGAAAATTAAATCCTTCAAAAAATGATATTGAACATTTAAGAATAATTGATATTGCTTGTAGACATATTGCATTAGCTGCTCAATCAACTTTATTTGGTGTTCAATTTGTTTATGATGATAATGAGAATAGTAATTTAAAAAATAATAATATTAAAGTTAAAATTGATAGTGGTATCAATAATAATAATAATATAGAAGATTTTACAATTAATAATGAAATTAATAATGAATTTGAAGAAAATGAATTTGATTTTACATCATCTGATAATGAAAGTGATGATGATTATAATGATAATAATAATCAAATTGATATTGATAATGAATTCATATTTAATAATGAATTAGATGATATTAATCTTATCAATAATATAAATACTTTAAGTGATTCAGATGATGATGATTCAATAAATTTTAGGAGAGGTTCATTTGTTGTTCATCATCAAAGATTGAAGACTAAAAAACGTAGAGGTGGTGTATTAGGTTTTAAAGAATTAGCTGCAAAATCATTTTTCAGTCCTTGGCATTTCCATAGAACTTTTAAAAATTTAACTGGTATAACACCAAAACAATATGGTGATAAATGTTTTAAATATTTAAATTCAAGAAAATTTAAATATATTAAAAATTTAAATTCTTCACATTCAATTATAATTAATGCAAGATTAGCAAATCCTTCATTCGTCTCAGATTTCCAATTTAAAAGTGATAAAGATATTAAGGATAGTAACGATAGTAAAGAGAAAAAGGATATTAAAGATAAAAAGGATATTAAAGATAAGAAGGCTAACAATAAAGATACTAAGGATAAGAAATCAAAAACTGAAATTGAATTATCAATTGATACTAATTTCATCAGTAACAACCCAATAAATGATAATTCATTCTCTACACCAATTCTATACAGTCATAGTATTAATAATCAACAATCATATAATCAACAATATAGTAATAACAATATCAATAATAACTATCATTTAAGACAACCATTATTATTACCATCAACATCAACATCATCAACATCAACATCAACATCATTTACGAATACAACTACAAATACAGAATCATCAATATTTTCAATTGGACAATCAATTTCATCATCAATTTCATCATCACCAATTGAAAATGATTTTTATAATTTAAAATCAAATTTAAACTTTACAAATTATGAATATAGCAATAATAATAGTATTAGCAATTTGATGAATACTAATAATAGTACTAACAATATTCAAGAATTCAAAAAATTAGACTATTATTCAAGTTTACAAGAATTACCGATAACCAGTACTAATTCATTATTACAACCAATTCAATTTCTTAATAGATTTGATGAATCGTTTGTGAAAAATAAGGAGAATGATAATGATAATGAGAAACAAAACGAAGATGAAAATGAATTAGAATTAGAATTAGAGTTTGAATCTGGAATTACAAATAGATTTTGTTATCAAAACTCTAATAGTAAGAGCTTAAATTATAATGATGAAAGCAATTTACATAATAATGGCGGAGAATATAATAATTATGGATATTTGAAAACTTCAATTCATTCCTCATTTGACGAACAATTTTTAATTAAACAACTTCAATTACAAAATTCTTTAGAAAAGAAAATTAACGAAAAATTAAATTTATTATTTGATGATGAAATTGATAATGATAATTTTATTGTATAATAAATGTATATAACATGTGTGTAAAATTGTAAAATAGAAGTAAATTGAACCAAAATTTATCAAAACTAAAATAAACTAAAATAAGACTTTGAAAAAAACAATTTAAATTAAACGTTTTGTGGTACAAATTAATTATACACTAAAAATGAACCACTATGGGGTGTGTGTCGTAATAATGAAGTTATTGGGTATTAATTAATTAAGTAGAGTTTCATAGATGAACCATAATTAAAATTAAGAAAATTTATTCATCAAATTTAGTTAATACAATTTAAGGTATTATAATAAACAATAATAAATAATAATAAATAATAATCGTTAATTAAGGTTTTGTCTTAGACTAATTGAGATGATGTAGACGAATAAAATCTTCAGCGTTCTAGAATAGCATGATAATTGATAAATTAAAGTTTTTAAAGTGTGTTTTGGAAAAGTGGGTATTAAAATATAAGGAACAACGGTTTTTTCTCAAATACAACTAGAATTATGGGTTGTTAGAAAGGATAATTAGAAAAAAAAAAAAAAATGAAAAGAAAAGAAAAGTGAGAATAAATATATAATGATATAAACAATAAACAATAGGAAAATAGGAAAATTTAAGAAATTACACATTAAAGTGAAGTTATAGTTATTCAATTGAGATGACGTTAAGTTTTAGATTGATTGATAAAACAATAAACAAGAATTTAAAAATAATTTATAATACAAGTTATAGAAGTTATAGAATATATACACAGTATAGTATAATTAAAGGATACTTAAAGGATACCTATCTATAACGCCATTTTACAATAGATTAATGTTTCATGTATATTAGAGTTCATAATTATTAAATATTAGTTTATATAATTACTAAATTACAAGATAATCTAATCTCTTAATTATTATATCTTAATTAAATAGATGAATTATGGACTGAGGGTGTATATTACTATTATCAACTGATTGTATAAATGAATGAATAAATGAATGAATATATAAATTACATAATAAGCATATTAAATTCGCAAAATCCGATGAATAGAAAGATGAATTAAAGAGATAGATTATAACAATAGGGGGATAAGAGATTTGGGAATTATATCACTATAAAGAATTTAATGACGATTTTTAATAGATGATCTATATTCTCTCTTAATTCTCTATATTCTATACTCTTTTAATTGATGGATTAAATTTAAAATAAACTTTATATATATATATATGGTATGAATCTGATATATAGATAGATAGGCTTTAGTAAAGATATATCTAGTAAATGACCATAATACTTAGATATCAATGATCAGCATATATACACACACACACAGACCCCATCATTTATTATTACTATTAAAATAACATTATATATTACTCGTAATTTAATACAATTTTTTATACTACCGATAGAATAAGATAGAATAAGATAATCGATTATAATCAGTAAAGTACTTCGTCAATGTTAATGACCATCTTTTATTTATTATTAGTTTTACTAAGGTAATTATTAGGTAATTAATCTTCTTTTTATTGGAATTTTCCGATATTGTTTACGTAATCAAATATATTACATAATCATATATTACGCAATAAAAAATGTATTACCTAATCAAACGTATTACATAATCAAAAGATTTTTTAAAAAAAAAAATTTTTTTTTTTTATTTTTATTTTTATTCTACCCGTTTAACATGTTTTAATGTGACAACCCTTAATCTGAATTATTAACTTATAATACTTTCCATGTGCCTTTCTTATTTTATTTTATTTTATTTTATTCTGATTTTATTCTGATTCTATTCTCATATAGTATATATACCATATACTAATAACTATCTTACACTAATAATCCTGTTTATATTATTATATAATATACATTTGAAATCAAATATACACTCAAACTAGCTAGTATAAAAACTTAAAAAAAAATTTCTTTTTTTTCTATTTTCATTTAAAGATGATTGATTTAAATATCAATGATGATAAAAATAATCAAAATTTAAATGAAGATTCAAATTCTAATTCTAATATTAAACCAAAAACTATAACAACTGAATTATTTGTTGAAAAACCAAATGTTGGTTCAATTGATCATTTAGCAATTAGTGAATCTTTAGGTTATCAAATTTTTAGAAAATCAATTAGAAATGCTTGGAAACCTGATGAAGATAATTTATTAAAAAAATTATTAATTGAACAATATTTAAAAATTAATAATTTATCAATTTATAATAATGAACAAATTAATATTAAAGATATTGATTGGGTTAAATTAGCAAATAATATGAATACAAAAAGAAGAGCAAAAGAATGTAGAAAAAGATGGATTAGTTCTCTTGATCCTTATATTAAAAAGGGTAAATGGACAAAAGATGAAGATAATGAATTAGTTAATGCTTATAAAAAACATGGTCCAAATTGGAATAAAGTTTCTTCTGAAATTAAAGGTAGAAATGAAGATCAATGTTCGAAAAGATATTTAGAAGTACTTAATTGTGATACAAAGGAAAGATTAAGACCTTGGAAATTAGATGAAGATTTAATTTTAATTAATTGTGTTAAAAATATTGGTACAAAATGGAGACAAGTTTCAATTTCTTTACCTGGTAGACCAAGTTTAACTTGTCGTAATAGATGGAGAAAAATTATGAATGATATTGCAAAAGATACCGCTTCTGATATAATTAAAAAAGCTGTTGGTGTTTTAGATGAAAATGGTGTTCCAATTGTTAAATTTACAAAACTTGATAATAAAAATGGGAAGAATAATTCAAAAGTTAAAGTTAGTAATAAAAATAATAATAGTAGTATTAAAGATAATAATGATAAAGATAATAATAATAATAATAATAATGACAATATAAATAATGAAAAAAATGATTCAACCACAACATCAAGTAATGTTGATGTATCTCCAGAAGATATTAAGGTTGATAGTCCAATAATAAGTGATAATTTTTCAAATATAACAAATAATAAACGACCTAATGAAACTATTAATAATGAACAATCTTATAAAAAATATAAACCTGATAATAAAAAAAGTGATAATAATAATAATAATAACAATAATAATATTCCATTTGATAATTATTCAACATCCTATACACGAATAGCAACACCTTTAAGAACTCAAACAGATTGGGAATTTTCATTAATTGATCCACGTACAAATGAAGAATTGAAAAATTATAATGGTAAAATTGATAGTCAAGAATTAGCTCATTATTTAATTGAACTTGCAAGACTTAATGGTGTTGCATTAACTGTTCATCAACATATTCATCATCATTATTCTCCATCTCCTGAAAATGTTAATATTGATCCTCAAGCAAGTATTCAAAGATATGGACATTTTAATTATTTACCTCCATTAATTGAAGTTCCAAAATTAACTTCTTCTTCATCACCTGCTAATACAAATGATTCAAATAATTCAAATAAAACTTATAATGAAAGTTCATTATTAAGATTATTAAATAATAACGAAGATGATAAAAACAAGAATAAGAATAAAATAAGAAGTGGAAACAATAATAATGAAAAAAATTATAATAAAAGTTCAACAAAGGAAACTTATTTATCTTCTCAAAGACAACAACTTTTCCCTTCAACATCAAATTATATAACGCCAAATTCTCCATCAACACAAACTATTAATATTACCAATACTGATAGTTCTACAATCAATAATACAAACAATAATAAGAAAAACGCAACAAAAACTGATATAAAGAAAGAAAATAATAGTACCACTAACAAATCATTCAACACAGAAGTACTTGAGGAAGAATTAGATTTTTGGGAAACCATGAGATCAAATAAACCAGTTTCACAACATCATCCATTACATTATTATCAACCATCAAATTATAAAGAACAATCACCATATCAACCATCTGATTCATTTGGTATTCAAAGATTCCCAAATATGGCAACTCCATTAGCTGCAAATATGATTAATAATGATAAAAATATTAATTTAGTTCAAAATAATGTAACTAATTTAAATAATGATCATGGTTATGGATCAATTTATTTAAATGGGGAGGAAGTTAATGAAGAAGATGATGAAGAAGAAATTGATATTGCAAATCAATATGGTATGTATTATAGTGTTTTCGCAAATAAAAGTAATGGAAATTTCCATAATTTTAGTAAGCAAAATAATTCAAATGTTAATAATAATAATAATAATAATGGACCAACTGGTTTAATTAATAGTGGTTATTTAATGCCATTTAATCCATCATAATATTATCTACCTCTTTATATAAAAGAAGCTTTATGTATATTAGAATATGAACAAATTTAATTAATAGAAATTTAAATAACTATACGTATTATATATTTTATAGAATTTCCAAGAAAAAGAACAGTTATTTAATATAAATTTATATAAAGATGAATGAAATGTTGATTAGCAAAAAATGAATGTTTTGTGTATGTACGTATATATAGTTTAGTACAGACCTTTTACAAAAAATCTAGAATTTCTCATAAAATTTGCAGCATTATCATAAACATAATCACCATAATCAAGATATTTATATGCATAATATTCAACATTTGGTTCACCAATTAATCCAATATTTGGAGTTACACCAGTATTTTTTTTAACACCTGATAAAAATCCTGCAATTAAAGTAAGATCAACTGCAATATGAAAAATTTTTCCCATCTATAATAATGTGTTAGTATTATCATTCTAAGCTTTTAGTAATTTCTTATTAATACATACAGCCATATTGTTTAGATTATCTTTATTTACAAAAAGAACCGGGTTAAGCCATTGCAAATTTATTGATGTCCTGAGATCAAACCTTGCCTTAGTCATTTAGATTTATTTTTAGTATTACGTAATGTTTTTCAATGAGTTTACTCAATAGTTAGTTACAGTTATCTTTAATAAATAAAAGAAGGTATATTAATATAGAATAAGTAAATGAATGAATAAATTAGAATGAATATTCTTCAGAAAAGAGACGACATTTTTCTTTAGTTGCAATACGTTCACATTCTTTATTAAGTGAAGGTGGACCACATGAAACAACCCATTTATTAGCATAATCTAATGTCTTTGATAAACTTTTCTGTAAAATATGTTCAAGATTTGGTCTCTTACCTAAAATTGCAATATTTGCAAATTTAGTTTCATAAGTATTTAATGATTCTGATGAATTATTTGATAATTCCATTAATGGAATTGCAGAATTTTCACTTTCTTGTATATCAATTTCATCTTGTTCAAGTACATCTTCATTAATTCCATTAGTTATATAAACATCAACACCTTGAATATTTAAATCATTAAGAATAAATAAATCTTTTTCATCTTTAGTTATCCAAATAAATTTTATTTTGATATCTTTACCATCTGCAATAATTGATCTTTTGAAAAATTCAAATAAAACTAATCCTAATGAAATACCCGAACCACCACAAACAATAACTATATTTTCAGCAGTTAAAAAGAAATTTTCATTAAGTGAAGATTTGAAATTTGTTTGAATTGAATATGTTTCAAATGGTTGTAATTGAAATCTTGTATTTTTAACAACTAAAGTTGCTAACAAATCTCTATTTTCAAATGTTGTAGCAACAGTATATGGATGTGATGGTAACATAACAAAAAATGGACTCCATTTACTTGCACCTATTCTAACATGAGATCCAGGTAAATATGAATCAGGTAATAAACTTTTGGGAAATTTAATAATTTTATAATCACTTCCTGGATTTTCAATAATTTCAGTCATTGTAATATCCTTAACATATAAATATTTACGGATGTATTGTGCAAATAATAATCCTACACTTATGAAATAGAATAAACTAACACCTGGTCTTGCATGTAAATAGATCAATGTAATATAAGATAAAAAGAATATATTATGGAAAACATAGAATAATTTATAATTGAAATTTCTTACTGGTTTCCAAAAAATCATCATTATAACACCTAAAATAAAAACAACAACTCCAATAAAATTAACAGGTCTTAAAACTTTTTCAAATGTATTATTGACACCGTAAAAGATTAAAAATCCGATTCCATGGAAAACACCTAATAGAACAATAATTCTTGAAATCCATTTATGTATTTGTAAAGTATTTAAATAATTGTCAATTGGGAACCAAGAAGGTTCAGCTGCTAAAAAGATAGTTAATGGAGTTAATGTATATGATAATCTACCCATTCTTTTGATTAGAACTGATATTTTCTCTAAATGAGGTTTAATTACCATTAAAATTGCAATTGTTAAAACTACCAATAAAACTGTAATCGGAAGCGGTAATTTACTAATTCTTAGATTACTTGTTGATCTACCTGATCTTTTCCAAGATCTATTATAAAACCAAAGTGCAGATAGTCTAATTATTATGAATAAAAATGATAATCCAAAAAGTATATAACCATATTTAATGTTAACTTTATGCAATGAACTGTGTCTTTTCACCAATTGCACCACATCATTCAATTCCCAAGGATCACTCTCTATTTGAGTCATTTGCCTTTATGATAAAAGAAGATAACAGTAGGAATGTACACTAAAAATGAGCAGATTAATCAGATCATCGATATTAATAATAATAATTTTCAAAAATAATATGATGTAAGCAAGAGACATTACCCCATTAGGCAACTAACGATTTACTTTTCCAGTATTAAGGGGAGCAGAAAAGGGGAATCTTTGAGTTTTGTTAGGTGTAGATATACTTTATTCTTTTTGTTTTTATTCTTAGAAGAGCAAATAAGTAACTAGATAATGTTATATTCAGTAGTATTAAAGTCTGTAGTATTGACTTTATTTGGAATTGATTTAGTTAATGCAGGATCACCACCTGCAACTATTTTAAAATGTATTAATCTTAAGGCTTCAGAATGTTTAGGTAAACATGCAGATTATCAATGTATTTGTGATGATAAACAAGCAATTCTAGAATGTTTAGCAATTCATGCACCGTACGGGAATTATTTAGAGGCAAGGGATCATTTCTTAGGTTCTTGTATTGATAGATTCCCTCATTTAATTGATGATCCAGATTATAATATGAAATTACCTAAAAAAAAATTAACTTCAACAATTAGTTCTGAAATTCCAACCAATACATTTATTGAGTTTACTTCAACACTTTGGGATCCTACAACTACTTTTTCTAATCCGATTGTTTCATCAATTCCAAGTTTATTACCTGGTGAAGAAGAAGATGAGAATGAGGATAATGAAAATGAGCTTGAGGATGATGAAGAAGATTGTGAATGTGAGTGTTATTGTGGTTGTGATGATGATGAGTATGATGAAATTAATAATGATGATGGAAATGATCATGATAAAGGTGATGATAACGAGGAAGAAGAAAACGGAGAAGAAGAAGAAGAAGAAGAAGACGATGACGGAGAGGAAGAAGAAGGAAAAGGCGAAGAGAAAGATGAAGACGGAGAAGAAGACGATAATGATGAAGAAGTTGATAATGATCCACAATTAGAAGACCCTGAAGATGAAGAAGATAACGACAATGAGAATGAGGGGGATGAGAACAGAGAGGAAGGTGAAGAAGAAGACGATGATGATGAGCAAAAAGACAATGAAGATAAAGATGATAATAACAATGAAGATAATAACAATGATGATGAAAATGATAAAGACGATGAAGAAGAAGAGGAGGAGGAAGAAGATGAATTTATCAACGATGATGGGTGTGTATGCACATGCAAATGTAAATGTAACAAGAAGAAAGCCAAGAAACCATTCAATGATAATAAAAAAGATTCAACTGATGATAATACTACCGAAGAAAACAAACTTTTCACAGATGATGATTTTTGGGTTTGTAATAACCCCAATGGATGCTATGAAGAAAACGATGATGAAGATGAAACTGAAATTGTCGAATACTTAGCTTATAAAAAGGAATATTTAAGTTTACCAAGTCAATATCAATACGGTGATTTAGAACAAAGTGAATTTTGGTCTGAAGAAAAGAAAGCAAGAGCTGATATTTTAAATCAAATACAAGAGTTAAGAAATCAAAAGCAAGAAAAAAATCTAGAAAATAATAAAGTTGACAGTAAACAAAACTCCAAAAGTAATGCTATAGATTTCAAGTTTGCTACCCCTGAGTTAATGTTTAATCAACAGAAGAAAAAGAGAGATGAAGGCTTAATTAATGATACCCCGTATAATGTCAAATCCTTATCATACAGAAAATCAAAGAAAAAGAATGAAGAGGATAGTAGAATAAGATTTGGTTCAAGTTTTTTCAAAACTAAAAAGTTACCAAAGGCCACTGTTAAAGAAGATAAAGGTGAAAAGGATTGTTGATCTTTGTTTTAACTTTATTCAATAAAAATTTGCTCTTTCCATAATTTTTGTATCGATGTTGTAATTTAGAATTTTATATCAACTTCAGCTTATTCTCTACTGTTTGCAACTGCAACAGCTACCGCAACCGCTTCAACCGCTTCTTCTAATTCTTTATCGTCAGATTTTCCAGTTTCTGAGATCAATTCATCCTGTATTGCCTTAACATGCATCAGCACTGTATCGTTTTCATGTTCGTTTTCATGTTCATTTACATGTTCATTTATATTATCATTTCCCATAGTTTTCACTTCTATTTCTCTCTGCAAATCTTCCACAGAAGCTGAAATATCTTCTTTATTCCCTGTATAATCAATATCAATATTTTCTATATTATTCAAGTCAATAGCATCAACATCATTAGCATTAGCGTTTTCACTATCAATCACATAACTTTTTTCATTCTCAAAGTAATTATTATTGCTAGTTTTCAAAGATGAATCATTATCTGTTTTATTATCCAGAATATTCGGTGTATTCATCTCATCATTTGTAAATTGTGCTAATTGATTTAATTGATGGTTTAATTGAGAATGATCACGATTAAAAGATTCTGTCAGCATTTTGATATGTTTATCAGTATTATCCAATCCAAATTCATTATTATAAGCATCAATAACATTTTCAAATGAATCGTCTACATTAGAATAAATAAAGTCAGTATCAATTTCATCATTAAGTGGATCTTCCTTATCTTTATCAGTATCTAGTGATTTTGCTGTATTTGTATTTGTCGACATAGTTCTCTTTTTAGATTTGTCAACTTCACTCAAATCAATATTGTCGAAACCTTCCATATTCAACTCATCGATGTCTGTCACAATAACCTTTGCTAGATTTATTAAACCATGATTGTCTGATTTATTGAATGACAAACTATCCTCTATACCAATATCATTCTTTATGAGAGATTTACATATTCTTTTTCTTGATCTACACTCTGAACAAACCTTAAAGTTTCTCTCATCATTTGATAAAGTTTTCGAACATCTATTACAAGCACCTTGCATCTCTAAATTTTTCCTTCGTAATTTACTATTCTCTCTGCATCTTTCACAAACTTTATACATATCTTGATTAATATTAGGACCAGAACAATGGATACACTTACCTTCCACAAAACGATTTGATTTCCAAGATCTCAGCATCTCTCGACAATGTTGACATAATACAAATTTACCTGAATCTGGTGGTAATTCAGTTCCACAACGAGAACAAACACCATCTTTCTCCCTTGTTTGTTTTTGCCATCGTTTGGATCTCTCCCTTTGTTGTATTCTACAATGTTCACACATTTTGAACTTTTTCACTCCCATTTGTGCAAAATCTTTCTTACATCTATTACACTTACCTAGGGGGAATTTCTGCTTGTTTTCTTCAAGCATATCTTTACATAGGGTTACCTCATCTTTATTGTTGAATTTAATCGTTCGAAACGGGCTCCCCACATCCATTATAGTGATGCCATTATCTATTATTGAAACTATAAAGTTGATGAAAGTTGGTTTATTTATATATTGAATGAACATCAGAAAAAGTGCTTACATAATAAACGTGTAGTAAACTTTTGGCACATGTGTGTAAAAATACGAATAAAATGAATTCGCTTAATGTATTAAATAACTGAGATATAA
>JAJMAS010000136.1:0-15367 GCA_030565065.1 Pichia cephalocereana | reverse complement strand
GTGGTCATGATATAAGGGAATTGTCTAAAAAGATTGATAAGTATAGACAGAATAAAGTTAGTAAACCATTACCATTACGTGTAAGTAATATTAATATTAATAAAACAAACACGTTAGAGAGGTTAAGTTTACTAAATGATAAGAAATTGAAGAGACAGAGAGAGAGAGAGGATGGTAATATAGTTGATAATAAATTTAAGAAAATACCACAATCAACGAATAAACCTGATAATATAACTATATTGAATAATGATAAATTATCAATTCAATATGAGAAAATTATTGAAAATGCTCATAATTTAACAACATATGGTATACTGAAGAATAATGGTAAAACTATTTATGAGGATCAATTAATTGGTAAGATTGATAAAGTACAGATAATAAGTGATTCATTGAAAATTATAATAGTTAAAGAAAATTTAATGAATAGAAATTGGAAGATTGGAATTGTTTGTTTATGGAATGAATGGATTGAAATTAATAAAGGTGATACAATACTGTTACCTGATATTGATTTAAATTCTAATAATGAAGAATTACAATGGAGTTTTAAATGGAAGAAGATTGTTTCATTATAAAAAAAAAAAGAATGTATTTATTTACAGAGGGTGTTTAGGTACTTTTGCTTATATATTATGAGTTTTCTCATATAATAATTCAGAGAATCTTTGAAGTGAATCTTTCATTTCAATATTGGAAGAATTTTCAATTAATGGATAATATTCATTTTCAAATCTTGAACATATTACACCATCACCACAAATTGATATGAAAGGTAATGCAGCATTTATAATTGATAAATCATTTCTATTAATTGCATTATCTAAAACTTTGAAAAAATGAATCCAATTATTTCTATTTGCATAAATTGTAAGCAACAAAAGATCAATTTTATGTTTAATTAATCTTTCATCATTTAATTTAAAATTAATTAATTGATTTGATAAATTATCAAGTGAATTAAGTAAATTTGAATGAGTAAATAAATTTTCTTGTTGAATATTAAAAGTATTTAAAATTTTATTTAATGTTAAAAATGAATTATTTGCAAAATTTGAACATGAAATAATTAATAATGGTAAAAAATCTATTATTTCATCCCTTGTAAGATTAATTCTATAATTTTCAAGTATGTGTAGAAGAAATTTATTTTGATATTTAAAATTATCAGTATTATTTTTAATGTTGGTATTTTGATGAAATTCTTTTGATTGTAATATAGTTTCAAAATATGATGATAATGATTGATAATTTAAAGTGAAACCTGCTTTATAAATTTTATCTAAAAATTCACTTATTATGGAAAGTGAAAATTTTTCATGATCAACTAAATGTAATTTAAGTAGTTTCCTAAAATGATTATTATAATTATCTGAAGTTAGTTCAAATTCATTAAAATTAGTAACACTAGTATTAAAATTTCTTGATGAAGTATGGAAATATCTAATACCTCTAAAAATATTATCATCATTATTAAATGAATTATCTTTTTTCAAATATTTTGATTTATCCAATTTATTTGACCATAAATATTCTAAATTTAAATCATCCCTCCTTTCTTGAGTTAACATATGAATAATTATACCATCAGCTTTAGTATCAGTCATTACCCAAGTATTTGGAGTTACACCATAAGTTTGTTTTGAATAATTTGGAGCAGTTTTACCCTTTTTATTTAATTTTCTATGATATTTTGCTAATTTACCAGTTTTCAAAATACCTTCAGTAAGTGGTAATTTATGTAAATTATGTTTAATATAAAATTGTAATTCTGATGATGCTTTAAGTAAATGTTTTGAAGATTTACCTGTACCTAAAATCATAAAATCTGCAATATCATGAGCACCTTCAATATCAGGTTTATCACTTCTATTTCTCATATCAAATATAAGTAAATCGAAAATACCTAAATCATTTGCAAGGAAATAAGTTAAATTTTCCAAAGTTAAAGGATGATTTAAAGGCATTTCAGGTATTTCAATAGTATTTAAAGGTGAAGAAATTGAAGGAGATTCATTTGGATTTAAATACCAAGGTATATCATTATTATTATCATTATTATGTGATGGTGGAGTAGTTGAGAAATGTGAATATTTGATATAAGGTGATAAATTCTTTACCAAAGATCTATTACCATTACCAATAGGTATATACTTTAAATACTTTATAGAATTAATAGATCTAGATAACATACTCTTGCTTATTAAAAGAAGTGTATATAAGAAAAGGTCCATAAGAAAACATCATTACTCAGCTAAAGTTAAAATCGAGAATTTCCATTTTCTTTTCTTTTTCTCTTGGAGTATTTAAATATCTCTATGTTTCTCTTCTTTTCTAAGTATATCACTGTTTCTTTCTTTATATGTTATTTAGACAATTAACATCTATTAACAATAAATTATTAACAAGAATGGTTCATAACAAAGTCACTATTATTGGTTCAGGTCCTGCTGCTCATACTGCTGCTATCTATTTAGCTAGAGCTGAAATGAATCCTGTTTTATATGAAGGTATGATGGCAAATGGTATCGCTGCTGGTGGTCAATTAACTACAACAACTGAAATTGAAAATTTCCCTGGTTTTCCTGAAGGTTTAACAGGTTCTCAATTAATGGATAGAATGAGAGAACAAAGTTCTAAATTTGGTACTAAAATTATTACTGAAACTATTTCAAAAGTTGATTTATCTTCAAAACCTTTTAAATTATGGCCTGAATTTTATGAAGATTCAGATCCAATTACAACTGATGCTGTCGTTATTGCAACTGGTGCCTCAGCTAAAAGATTAGGTTTACCAGGTGAAGAAACTTATTGGCAACAAGGTATATCTGCTTGTGCAGTTTGTGATGGTGCAGTTCCAATTTTTAGAAATAAACCTTTAGCCGTTATTGGTGGTGGTGATTCAGCTTGTGAGGAAGCTTTATTTTTAACTAAATTTGGTTCAAAAGTTTATCTGATTGTTAGAAAAGATCATCTTAGAGCTTCAGTTATTATGCAAAAGAGAGTTGAAAAAAATCCAAAATTAGAAATTTTATATAATACAGTTTCATTAGAGGCAAAGGGTGATGGTAAATTCCTTAATGCTTTATCAATTAAAAATGTTAAAACTGATGAAGTTAAAGATTTACCAATTAATGGTTTATTTTATGCAATTGGTCATACTCCTGCAACTCAAATTTTTAAAGATCAATTAGAAACTGATTCAAATGGTTATATTATTACTAAACCAGGTACTGCTTCAACTTCAATTGAAGGTGTATATGCAGCTGGTGATGTTCAAGATTCTAAATATAGACAAGCAATTACTTCTGCAGGTACCGGTTGTATGGCTGCTCTGGAAGCTGAAGCTTATCTTGCATCATTAGAATAGATGTAGTACTATCATCAATTATTTATAATCCTTATTATAGTTGTATAATATATATTTAAAGATAAAAGAAACACTTTGAAGTATTTAAAGTAAAGTAAAGTATGAGATTTTTAACATGAAATTTTTACCTAATAAATATTATTACTACTATAGAGACAAACACAATTTCTTCTTTAAGACAACGATATACCCCTATAATTCAATGAATTTAAACGTCAATTCACTACCTACAGAGATACTGATTGTTATATTATCATATACTGATCCACTTACATTAGAAAATATCCCAATTGTCTGTAAAACTTGGTATAATATACTTAAGGATGATACAATTTGGAATTCAATTTTTAAATTACAATTCCCATTTAATAGTCAAATTTTCCCATCAATTTCAAGATCAAATAATTATAAAACTGAATTAATAATACGTAGTCATTTAATTCATAACTTTAAACGAGGGAAATTATTAAATAATCATTATAAAATTAATCATATTATAACAAATTCATCAATTTCAATTGATTGGTTTAAAAATAAATTAACAATTATTGATATACCAAGGGATACAATAATTTCATTTGATTTAAGAAATGGTAAAAGTCAAAAATTTTTAAATGATTTCCAACCTCAAGGTATAACAAGTTATGATGCAGGTACTTCATCAAATTCAATTTTTGGTAGTAGATGTTTAATTTTCGGTAGATGGGATGGTTCAGTTTATGGTGCTTTAATTGATTATAAAGGTTTAATTTTAAGTGATGTACATAAATGGAATGAAGTCTCAAATCATAGAATTATTTGTGTTACATCTTGTTTAAATATTTCAAATTCAATTAATAATATGAGTATTGATAATAAAATTAAGAATAGTATGAAATTTAATAATATCGATAATATTAAAATAACTAATAATGATACCTCTCATAATCAATTAATTAAATCAGGATTAATTGGTGCTTTCAGTTGTGATGAATCAGGTATGATTTTTGGTTGGGATATAAGAAATGGTGATTGTCTCTTTAAACATAAATTATTCGATGAAACTAATAAAGTTATTAAATTACAGAGTGATGGTAAAAATATTTTAATTTGTTTATTAGAAAATGGTGAAATTTGGGTAATTAAAGATATTTTTAAATCTTTAAAGGACAATTCAATTAAAATTGAAAAATTTAAAATTGGTATTATACCATTTGATAGATATAATTCAATTTCATTAAATTTATTTGTTGATTATGGTAATGAAACTGTTACAATTTGGAATGAATTGAATTTAATTATTTATTCATTTTCAATTGATAATTTATTAAATTTAAATTTAAATAATAAATTAATTTATGAACCTCCAATTGATACATTAATTTCATCAGTTGTATTTGAAAATAATTCTAAAATGTTCATAAAGAGAGATTTAAATATTGTTGGTAGTGACCCACTATTAGCATCAATTGTTTTAAATAATGGAATTATTAATATAATTAATATAAGAGAATCATTATCAACACATTTATTAAAACCAATTAATTTAAAACCAATTATGGCAAAATTTTTGATGGAAAATGATCATATAAATTATTATAATACTTTTAATACAAATTTAGATTTAAATATTTCACCAATTGCATCAGTTTCAATTAATTCAGTTTTCATTGCAATTGCTAGTCATTTAGGTAAAGTTGAAATATTTGATTTAATGACAGGTGAATATTTAAGAACTGTAATTGATAAAATTGGTAAAAAGAAATTTCAAGAATTAGAGAATATAACACCAATTAGAATTTTCAATAATTTAATTAAATTATATATTGATGAAAATTTAACAAGAGGTTTATTAATAATTGGTAATTATTTACAATATTTCCTTTGTGGTAATTCTAAAGATGATAATAATATGAATAATAAGAAAAATGATAAAAAATTTAATAATAAAAAATTTATTGATAAAAAGGGTGATTCAATTCATGATATCAAAGATTTAATTGGTAATTATCAAATTGAGAAAGATGAAAATGATAAAGAGAAAGAATTATTAATTAAATATAATGGTAATACAGATGTAATTCATAATGATGAAGATGAATTAAATTTAGCATTAGTTATGAGTTTATCAATGAATGATAATCATAATAATAATGATAGTCATATTGATGATAGTCATATTGATGATACTCATGATATGGATGAAGATTTAAGATTAGCTATTGAATTATCTAAAGCGGAAAATTATAGAGAAATTGATGAAGAACAATGGGAAGAATTTATATAGTGATATAATACCTATATAACATATATACTACCGTACAACTGATTCAGATAAAAATTTTATACTTGTAAAACCAATATTATCATTATCTAATTGATTTGAATCAAAATTATTTAAATTAATTGGTGATAAAATTTTTAAACCTCTAACATGACAATCTTTACCATTTTGATGATTTGAAATAAATTTAATTTTCAAAATATAACATTTTAATAATCCATTATTACAAATATTTTGGAAATTAATATTTTGCCAACCAATTGGTTGGAAAAATTCATAATTTAAAACTTCAATTAAATCATGTTCACCACTACCAGCTAAAATTTTAATTTTTTCAGGTGTATAACTTTCATCAATTGAATAATTTAAATAAAATGAAATCATACTAATATTAACACATTTTGTAAATTTAATTATCAAATAATGTGGTTGTGGTCCATCACTTTGCCAATAAGTTGAAATTAAATCATCCCTTAATTTATTAATTTCACAACCTTGTTTTGATGATGAAACTTCACATGATGCTAAATTACTTATATCAATAAAACCTTCAGATTCCATCTCTTGAATACCTCGAAGATAAATTACTTCATCATGATCTACACTATCTACAGGTTCTTCCATTACGTTTATTATACTTATATCTATATATACTATCCTTGTCTAAGGAAGAGTGTGTACTGCATATACATACTTAAAGTGTTGATAATTTCGCGTTAAAGTATTAGTATATTAAAGTAGTATATAAAGTTTATAAAGAGTGCATTATATTAGATTATCTTGTTTTGTTTTTATTGGAGGGTATTTATATTTATATTTATATTTATAGGTTATATTTGTTTTATGTTTTATAGGTTATGGTATGATATGGTATGACTAACTGTTATACATCTCACCAAAGACATTGTAGTTAAATTCAATCAATTGGTTCAGTCTTTCAACTATATTGTTTAACTCATCATTAATGATAATTTCATCATTAATCTTTGGTAATGTAGATTTAACCATAATTGGTGATTCAATAGTGGTTGTTGTTGTTGTGGTGTTAGTGTTAGCGTTATTATTGGTATTGGTATTGGTTGTAACAATTGATGAAACTGTTTCTGATTGTTTTGTAGAATTATCTAAAAATGGGAAGATTTTTTCAAATAATTTTGATTCTAATAATGAATAAACTTTTGAACTTGGTTGAGTTTGATTAATTAACCAATTATTTGCAAATTCAATTTTATCTGAATCTAAATTACCAAATAATTTATTAATTAAATGAATTGATAAATTTTTCAAATTTTTGGTCCATTTTGAATTACCATTATCATCAATTATAATATTTAAAATTTCTGATTTTAAATTTAAAATATTTTCATTATTTAATAATGACTTATCTAAATTATTTTGAAAAATTAATGTTTTGTATAATATTAAACATAATTTTGTACAAATTATATGTCTAATATCAGCTCTTAATAATAATAATCTTGTATTATCAAAATTTAAACTATTTGGAAATTGACGTGTCATATTTGAACATGATAATAAATTTAAAATTGAATAATTGAGTATTTCTCTTGAATTATAATTTTTAGATTTTAAATTATTTGAATTTCTTTTATACCAAATAATTGAATTTGTAAAATTAATTTTATTACGTTTAATTGCATTTTTAAAATATTCTTTTTCAAATGAAACAGCTGATGAACATAATAAAGGTCTTAAAATTCTAATTTGATGATTTGCAACATCTAATTTCATTGCTTCAAGTATTAAAAATAATGTTTTAAAACCTTCAATTAATAAATTAATTTCAATTTTTTCATTATTACAAGATTTATGAAATAAATTATTTAATTCATCAACCCAAGGATCTCTCATTGGTGCACAATGTAATTTAAAAATTGAACAAATCCAATTTGAAAAATTAATGAAATTAAAACATTTTGAATTTAATTGTTGAGTTAATAAACTCATATCCATTATTTCTTCAATTTGAATTATATCCTTAGCAGGTATCAGACTAATTAAAATACTTTTCAAACATTGAAACATTACAATTATTGGAGAATTTTCATTTAAAACAATTTTATTATCTAAATCATTTATTAAATTTTCAGTTTCAATTTTAATCATATTCCAATAATTATCAGATTGATTTTTCTTTCTTTTACCTCTTTCACCATCTAAATTTGGTCTAAATTGTAATTGAGGATCAAATAAAATATCATGTCTAAGTTGAGGATTTTTCAAAACTTCTTGTAAATCAATTTCATGCATTGAATGTAAATTTACAGGAGGTAATAATAAAGCTGGTTGTTGTTGTTGTTGATGGTGATGATAGTGATTGTGGTGATTATGGTGATGATGATGATGACTATGGTTGTGATTATGTTTTGGTTTTGATACGATATTATTTGATATATTTAATTTATTATTCTTATACATATCCAAAAACATTTGATGTGAATGATTATTTGGATAATTATGAGAATTTTTGGAAGGAATGAAAATATTTGGTAAAGATTTTGAACGGAATCTTTTAGTTATTTTAACAAATTTTCTTGATCTTGAAGAGGATTTTTTTGATATTTTATTTGAATTATTTAATGATTGTAGATTATTATTATTATTTGGTAAATTAAGCATTTGAAAGTTAGATATGAATTGTTGATTAAATTGAATCATATTGTTACTAACAGTATTAGTAATATTAGTATTGACATTGTTAATTTTATCAGTAGTAATAGTATTGTTATTATTTGATGAGTTATCTACTTGAATTTCTATATTTGAATGAGTTTGACTCAATAAAGGTTTTTTAATTTCAATTTGAGTATCTTCAATTTTGCTATTACCGATATTATTAATTTCCAACTCTAATTCAATATCTGAATTATTTAAAGAATTAACATCTTGAAGTGAAGAATTTGCAGAAGGAATATTATTATTATGAGCAGTTAAATTCATATTATGAGATAATGAATGATTATTTTTAACATTAATAACAACTAATGAAGGTCTTCTACTTTCTGAAGTGACAATATTATTTGTATTAATATGATTTTCAGGATTTGTTGTAACATCATTTGAATTAAAGACATTTTTAAAATGAGGTGGTCTTTCTAAATCTTGATCATTATTTGAATTATTAATATGATTCAGCATTTTTGTGTATAATTAATTATTAATGAATGTAAATTTTTAATGTAAATGTAAATGTATAATCAAAGAAAGGAGTTCCTGAATGAAATAAAAGGGGGGATAAGGTAAAAAATTTATAAGTTTGTGAAATGAAATGAAATGGGATAAAGATGTGAATGTAAAATAGTGAAAATTTGGATGAAGTGTCAAAGGGAGGTAATGTATAAGTAATAAGTAAGGGATATAAGTCTAAAAAGTGAAAAAATTGAGAATAAGAAAAGAATTTGAACTAAAATAACGTTGTAAAAGGGACAAAGGCAAAAATTTGAGAGAAAAAGAAACGAAATTGTGATATAATGTGAGTGTAATAATAGGTAATTAATAATAATAATATAACTTGTGACTAACCTGAATGACAAAAAACTGAAAGAAAGTCGTTTCTTTTTTTTTTTGATTTTTTCTTTTTATGATTTTCTTTTTCTATAATAACAATAATAAAGAAATATTAGGGAGTCTTACGTAATTGACTTCGTGAAATGCGAGATTTTAATTTTTTCAAAGTGAGGGAAAATTGTCTTTTCTTCTATTTTTTCTTAGTAATGAGTTATTATTGTGATTTCAATGGATCAGTATCTAATATTTATATGTTTACGTAATCACTTAATTATGCTGTATATTGTATTATTATTGAGTGATACACTATAATATATATATTGTACTGAATTGATTTCAAGTAATAAAGTAAAAGAAGTAAAAGAAGTAAATTAAGTAAGAGAAGAAGAAGAAGAACAAGGGGGTATAAACAAATAAAAAAGGGAAAAAAACAGCTGAGCCAAGGTATACCGTATAATTAAAGGGGGGTAAAAATATGCTGAGCCTTAACTTATTGTGTTGAGCCTCCTTAATATTACAATTTTTCATCTATTATCTATTTATCTATGGTTATCTATGTTTATTTAAGATTAATATACTCTACTTCACTTCAATAACTCACTCCATGTAATCTCTTTTCTAACTGCATTACTAAAACCTTCATGATATTTAACCCATATTCTCTCTTCTTTAATCGCTTTACCTTCTCCTTTATTATCTTTCTTATCTCCTCCAAAATTATTATATTCTCTTTGGAAATCAACACTATCCTTATCCTTGAAAATCCCATTCCCAATCTTATGTCTCTTATTATTATTATCACCTTCACCAGCTTCTTCAATCTCTCTATCCCTTTCAATCTCAATATTCCTCTTTCTCATTCTTTGTTCCATTATTTGATTTATAATTTCTAAATATGGTTTACTAATAACTTCAAGTTTCTTAATTTGCCATCTTTCATTAATATCATCAACTTTACTACCATTAACTTTATCAATATCAATTAATCCTTCAATTATATCAGGTTTCATCCTTATATTACCCCCATTATTACCATTATTATTATTATTATTCTTTTCAATCTTTATCTCAAATTGTTTCATTATTTCAATTATTCTATCTATCTTAACTCTCTCCTTATCAAATTCTTTACCAGTATTAATACTGTTATTATTACTTATATTATCATTCTCACCATTATTATTGATCAATAATCGTCTCTTTTCGTAATTTGGTATTAATATAGAATTAAGCATAGATATTTCACTATTAACCATGACACAATGATTTATTTTACCTTGATATTTCTTTATCATATTATTAATCAATGAATTAACATTCCTTTTAACATCAAAATTTTCTTCACTCTTAAACTGATATTTAAATTTATTATTATTATTATTAAAACCAATCATACTACCACCACTATTACTATTAAAGTTAGAAAATTCTTGAAAATATTTTAATGAAACAATTGAGTTATAGGTATTACACTCATCTTGTGTCATTTTTTGATTATTCAAATTAATCAAATCTTGAAAATAATTCCATTCTGATATTTTATCAAGTTTATTTAAATCATCTTCATATTCTTCATGAACTTGTAATAATAAATTAAAACATCCCATATTAATTTTATTCAAATTATTATTACTTTTATTTAGTTTTTCCTTTAACTTGTTGAAAATTTCATTTTTACCAATTTTATTATTAGTAAATTTATTCTCTAAATTGAAAATTTCCTTTATGATTTTAAACCATATGACATCACCATCTTTAATTCTATTATTATTCAAATCTTTACTATTAAATTGTAAAAAATTAATACAATTACGTATATCACCATCTAATGAAATAATTAAGTCATCTAATAATGATTCATTAACGTCTTCAATATTTTCAACTTTTAAAATCTCCTTTAACCTTTTTTTAATATGCTTTTTATTACTTTTCTGAAAATTAACAATTTCACAAAATGGTTTTAATTGTTCTAAACAACTAGACCCAATATCATTACACATTGCAATTATTGGTCTCTTGATTAAATCATCCATTTTATTATATTTTAATTTACCAAAATTATTTAATTCATCAACAACTTTTTTATCCTTTTGTAATAAATTAACTAATATCTTAATGATACCATTTTCACTCCCCATTGCTCCATCAATTTCATCTAATACTAAACAAATATTTTTACCTGTTAAACTCCTCATCTTTAATGAATTTTTAACTTTCTCTCTAACATTAACACCTGATCTATCATCACTTGAATTAATTTCTTGAATTTCAAAATTTAATTGTTTACATACACATTGTGCAATTGTTGTTTTACCAATACCTGGAGGTCCATGAATTAAAATCATTTTCTTACGTGGTCTTTTAAATGGATCATTATTAGTATTATTAATATCATTAAGTCTTATCTTCCTTCCATTAACTATATACATCCATTCATTTAACCATTTAAGAATATTAGCATTAACTCTTTCGTTACCTAAAAGATCAATAAATTTCTTTGGTCTATATTTTTCAGTCCATAAAGTATTTTGATTCTTCTTTCTATGTTTTTTATTATTCTTACTTGTTAACATTTTTAATTCATTGATACTTTTCTTTAATTCATCTTCATCTTCATTTAATTTACTTAATTCCTTTTCAGTATTTTCCTTTATCCTTATTTTTTCATATAATTCATTCATATTCAAACATTCTAATTGTTTACTACCATTAATTAAATCATTGACAATTTCACGTTCCTTATTTAATAATAAAATATTTTTCGGCTTAATTGTAATTCTTTCACCATTAGATAATGTAAATTTCCTATCATAAATAACAGTAGAATTATTTAATAATACATTTTTCTTTTCCTTGTTTAATAAGGAATGCAACACATTGGATGCTTCACTTGTACCTATTGAAAAATCCATTACTTTTAAAAAGAAGTCTTTGGTGTATTAATTGTTCAAATTTCAGTTTCACATTATAATACTTACGCGTCAATATTGGAAAATAATTTATTTGAATGTACACGAAATTACATAGTAAAAGTAGAGTAAATATATAATATAATTACAAAATATAAGGATTAGAAACAGAAGACTTGATCATCTTGTTTGGATTGTAAGACACCTTTTTCCCATCCTAATTCTTCTAAATATTGTAACATTGCCTTTTTCATATCTAATGGACCACAAATGAAAATTTTTGTATCATTATTAACAGTTGGTAATTCTTTTTCTAAAATATCCTTTGTAATATAACCAGTATAACCATCTTCCCAATCTTTTGGTGGATAAGTTAATGCATATTTAATATCAAAATTTGGATAAGATTTAACATATTCATCTAATTCATCCTTTAATAAAATATCATTTTCAGTTTCATTTGCAAATAATAATTTAACACTGGTAGTATCTTCAGGTGTTGTAATTATATTACCTAAAACTGATAACATTGGTGTAATACCTGAACCACCTGCAATCATAATAATATTTTTTGCCATATTTGGTTGATATGACATTCTACCAACTGGACCTTTGAATAAAACTTTTTTACCAGGTGTTAAAGAAGCAAAATATTTAGAAACTTTACCATCTTTATAAGATTTAACAATTATATCGAAAAATCCTTCATCAAATTTATTTGAAATTGGTGTATAATATCTAATTTCATCATTATCATTAATATTAACTTTACAAGCTAAATGATGACCAACTGGTATATTTAATTTATCATAATCATGATCTAATTTAAATCTATAAATTGCAGAATTTTTAGAAATAATAGTTTTATCAATTATATCATATTCTTGAAATTTATCCTTTGATAAAACAGGTCTTTGAACTTTAACTCTTAAGAAATTAAAACCTAAAAATAATGTTAAAAGTAAAACCATATAAGGTAAATAATCATAATTTAAGATTGAAATGCCGAATAAACATAAAAATGTTGGAATATAGATTCCATGTAAGGGAGTCTTAAGTAAATCTGCTCCTTCAAGTTTAGCCATTGTACTTTACTCTAGGAAAAGATAAGAAGAAAGAATAAGAGAAAGGCAAAAAAGAAGGGAAAAAGTGTTGATTAATAATGAATCTACAGTAATAATATAATACAAACAGAGTGAAAAAATTATTTTCATTACGTAATATTGTGTATGTTTTGTTATTTAACTTAACTTAACTTGTAAAAATACCAAAAATATGAATTTTTTTTTTAATTACTTATTAATTAAATAAAATACAAGGGAAAGCAAGTAAATTAAAAATAAACTAAGCTAAATTAAATTGATGAAATGAGAATGTGATGTTATATAAGGGAATTGAATCATTTATTCAACTGAACTTGTATCTGGAACTTCTTTAACAATTTCCTTTTCCATTGCAGCTTTTTCAGCTTCTTGTTTTGCCTTTAAAATTGCTGTCCAACCATATTTAGAATTTTTCCTTAATCTTTCACCATAAATTGAGAAAATCCAAGGAACTGGAACCATAGCTAATGCAATAAATGCGAAAACTGTAACCCCCCAATAAATATGTAATTTATTCATCATTTGAACTGTAAATAATGGGAAAACTGATGAAACAACATAACGAGTTACATTATTTGCAGCTAATGCAGAAGCAACAGAAATTGGTGGATAAGCCATTGAAAAATATGTTAAAATTGAAAAGAAAATTAAAACTAAAGAAAATCCAAATAAAACACCTGATGCAGTTGGTGCCATCCAGTGAACACTTGTTCTTGCAGTCCAAGCTAACCAAAATAATGATGGTGCAAAAGTTAATGAACCAACTTTACATGGTAATAATCTTGATTCAGGAGTTGGAGGAATTTTATTACCATCTTTATCCTTCATACCAATATAACCATCATCCCATTTTTTAAAGAAAATAAATTTATCCATACAAACATAAAGTGTTGCACCTAAAAGCAAACCTAATCCGACACCTAAGAATGGTAAACCTGAAACACCTGTTCTCATTTCATAGATACCAACGAAAATAATTGGGAAAGCTTCAAAGAACCCGAATAAAACTGCAAAAACAAATGCTGTATAAATTGAGAAAACTAAAACAATTGGTTCAACAACTAACATTTCCATTGGTTTTGCTAAAGTTATAATTAAAATTGATGTGATAAATTCAGAAAGTGATAAAGTTTTCTTAATTTTTTTACCTCTTTTAATTAAACGTTTTCTCATTATAATTGGTTTATAAGTTTCTGGCATTAAGAATAATGGACCGAAAACTGCAGCTGCAAAGAATAAATTAACCCACATTGCCCATTTAAGAGAACCAACATGATTTGGATGATCTGAAGTTAAATTTTGACCAATAAAACCACCAATAATTGGACCAATAACTGGACCAGCTAATGGAGCTAAACAGAATAATGTCATTGCAATACCAATTTCTTGAGGTTTCCAAATATCAGTAATTGTACCACCAGCAATTGCTAAAGCACCTGATGATGTTAAACCTGCAAAGAATCTTAAAACTAAGACATTTCTAATTTTATTTGATAAACCGACACCCATAATGAATAACATTGAAACAGGTAAACTTGAACAATAAACGATTTTTCTACCAAATAATTCAGACATAGGAGCAGCAATTGTTGGACCAAATGCTAAACCTAATAAATAGAATGTTAAACCTGCTAAACCTAAAGTTTGACTAATATGCCATTTAACCATCATTTCAGGAATTGAATCAACATAAATTGAAGAACCAAGAGTAATAACTAAACAAAGAAAAGCAGTTGACATTGTACAAAACCATTTTTTCGGATGACTCCAATTCAGTGGATTATCAGGATCATCAGGAGAATCCCAATCAACTTGTCTTGGATCATAACCAATAATTTCAGGATCTTCTTCAGTTTCCAATTGAGATTGTTTCTCTAAATCAGTATGATGAGTTAAAACTTTACTTAATTTAGATAGACTTGTTGCAGTACGTTTTAATTCTAATTCTAATTCATCATTATATTCATCATTTGGATTTTCAATTATTTTCCTTTCAAAATCTTCAGCATTTGTAAATGAAGTATGAGATTTAATTGTAATTGTTCTTTGTAAATCATTATGTTCATTAGCTGGAATTGGAGATGATGGAATATAACTTTGAGTTTGTGAATTACTATCATTATCAATAGTATCGTTAGCATCATCATTACTAGTATTACTTATATTAACATCATTATCAATATTATTATCA
>JAJMAS010000135.1:0-23277 GCA_030565065.1 Pichia cephalocereana | reverse complement strand
TAATATATAAATATACCGTAAATTCATAAGGCTATCTTATACTTATACATTATACTTATACATTATACTTATACATTATACATAACTCACTCTCACAATGGAAGTTAATACCGAAAATTAAATTAAAAAAAGTTCTACTATAAGTGGTGGTGGTATATTAATTTTTTCGGGCCGTCAAAGTATTTATTTATTCAATTTTGTTAAATCTTTTAACAATAACGGCGTTTTTCTATAAATTTCTTATCTTTTTTATCAACTCTACGATGATGCATCTGTAATCTTTATTCCGTCACATTTGATCGGTCTATTCTCTTGAAAATTTATTATTATAAAACTATTCATATTTCCATCTACAATATATCTTTTATAATCTTTTCAATAATCAAAAGAAAAATCTTAAGACTTTAACCCCCCTTATTCTCTCACTTTTAGTCTTACTTTTTTTAATCAATAAACTATAAAACGTAAGTATTTTACTCTATTTCACACCCCAATAGCACATTATACTAACATCCTTTTATATATAGAATGAATACAATTGGTTGGTCAATTACAGATTGGACTTCATTCCATCAAAAAACAACTCCAAATGAATCACTTAAAACTCTTACTTCATTAATTGAATCACTTAATCCAAATGATCCTGCTTGGATTTCAATTTCCACTATTGAAAATTTAAATCATCAATGGAAAATTTTACAATCAAAATCAAATAAATCAAATTTAAAATTATATGGTGTTCCAATTGCAATTAAGGATAATATTGATGCATTAGGTTTCCCAACAACTGCTGCTTGTCCTTCATTTTCTTATAATCCTGAAATTGATTCAACTATTGTCTCCCTATTAAGAGATAATGGTGCAATTATTATTGGTAAAACTAATTTAGATCAATTTGCAACAGGTTTAGTGGGTACAAGATCTCCTTATGGTATAACTCCTTGTGTTTTCAGTGATAAACACGTATCTGGTGGTTCATCTGCAGGTTCCGCATCTGTTGTTGGTAGAGGTTTATGTCCAATTGCAATTGGTACTGATACAGCTGGTTCAGGTCGTGTTCCCGCTGCTTTAAATAATTTAATTGGTTTAAAACCAACTGTTGGTGCTATTTCAACTTTTGGTGTCGTTCCTGCTTGTAAATCATTAGATTGTCCATCTATCTTTGCATTAAATTTATCTGATGCTCAATTAGTTTTCAGTTTAACTGCTAAGGAAGATTTAACTAATTGTGAATATTCAAGAATTTTACCTAATAATTTAGTTAAATCTTATAATAAAAACTTGAAAATTGCAATTCCAATTGATATGAATGGTCTTTGGTATGCTGATGTTGATAATAAGGAAATTTATAATATTGCAATTGAAAATTTTAAAAAAATTGGTGCAGAAATTGTTCCAGCTGATTTTACTCCTTTATTAGATTTAGCTAAATGTTTGTATGAAGGTACTTGGGTCGCAGAAAGATATTCTGCTGTTAAAGATTTTTATAAAACTTCACCACCTGAAAAAGATTTAGATCCAACAGTTACTAAAATTATTAAAGGTGGTGCAAATTATGATGCTGCAACTGCTTATGAATTTGAATATAAAAGAAAGGCAATTTTAAATAAAGTTAAATTAGCATTTGATGATATTGATGTTTTAATGGTTCCAACTTGTCCACTTAATCCAACTATTGAACAAGTTCAAAATGATCCAATTAAAGTTAATTCAATTCAAGGTACTTGGACTAATTTCTGTAATTTAGCAGATTTCTCAGCATTAGCAATCCCTGTTGATTTTAGAAAATCTGATGGTTTACCAAATGGTGTTACAATTATTGGTAAAGCTTTTGAAGATTATGCATTATTAGATTTAGCAAATAGATTCTTTAAGCAAAAATATCCAAATAATGATAGATCAATTGGTAATATTCCAACAAAATCTGCTGGTATTAAGGATGATTTAATTCCTTCAATTCCATCACCAAATTTATCAAACTCTATTCAATTAGCTGTTGTTGGTGCTCATTTAAAAGGTTTACCATTACATTGGCAATTAGAGAAAGTTCAAGCAACTTATTTATCAACTACTAAAACTAACAAAAATTATAAACTATATGCATTACCTAAAACTGGTCCAATTGCAAAACCTGGTCTTAGAAGAGTTGAAGAAGGTGGTGATTCAATTGAAATTGAAATTTATGCAGTTCCAATTGAAAATTTCGGTACTTTCATGGCAATGGTTCCTGAACCTTTAGGTATTGGATCAGTTGAAACAATTGATGGTAAATGGGTTAAGTCTTTTATTTGTGAAGAATTTGGTTATTTACAAAATGGTACCGTTGATATTACTAAATTTGCTGGTTGGAGAAATTACCTTAAGGATGAAGAATCAAAGAAATCTTCAAAATCAAAACCATTTAATAAAGTTTTAGTTGCAAATAGAGGTGAAATTGCTGTTAGAATTATGAAAACTTTGAAAAAACTAAATATTAAATCAGTTGCAGTTTATTCTGATGTCGATAAATATTCTGAACATGTACTTATTGCTGATGAAAAAATTCATCTTAATGGTACATCAGCTGCTGAAACCTATATTAATATGGATAAAATGTTAAAAGCAGTCCTTGATTCTGGTGCTGAAGCTGTAATTCCAGGTTATGGTTTCCTTTCTGAAAATGCCGATTTTGCTGATAAATTAATTGCAAATGGTATTGTATGGGTCGGTCCAACTGGTGATGCAATTAGAAAATTAGGTTTAAAACATTCAGCTAGAGAAATTGCAGAAAAGGCAGGTGTTCCATTAGTTCCAGGTTCAGGTTTAGTTTCAACTGCTAAAGAGGCAAAGGAAATTGCTGCTAAATTAGAATATCCAATTATGGTTAAATCAACTGCAGGTGGTGGTGGTATTGGTTTACAAAAAGTTGATAGTGAAGATGATATTGAAAGAGTTTTCGAAACTGTTCAACATCAAGGTAAATCATATTTTGGTGACTCAGGTGTCTTCCTTGAAAGATTTGTTGAAAATTCAAGACATGTTGAAATTCAAATGTTTGGTGATGGTTTTGGTAATGCAATTGCAATTGGTGAAAGAGATTGTTCATTACAAAGAAGAAACCAAAAAATTATTGAAGAAACTCCTGCTCCAAATTTACCTGAATCAACTAGACAAAAAATGAGAAAAGCTGCAGAACAATTAGCTTCTTCAATGAATTATAAATGTGCAGGTACAGTTGAATTTATTTATGATGAAAAAAGAGATGAATTTTATTTCCTTGAAGTTAATACAAGATTACAAGTTGAACATCCAATCACTGAAATGGTTACAGGTTTAGATTTAGTTGAATGGATGCTTTACATTGCAGCTGATATGTCACCAGATTTTAATCAAGAAATTAAAGTTACAGGTGCTTCAATGGAAGCTAGATTATATGCTGAAAATCCCGTTAAAGATTTCAAACCTTCACCTGGTCAATTAATTGATGTTAAATTCCCTGATTTTGCAAGAATTGATACTTGGGTTAAAACTGGTTCCGTTGTTTCATCCGAATATGATCCAACTTTAGCTAAAATTATTGTTCATGGTAAGGATAGAGCTGAAGCTTTATCTAAATTAAGAAAAGCACTTGAGGAAACTACTGTCTATGGTTGTATTACAAATGTTGATTATTTAAAGAGTGTTGCAAATTCAGAAATGTTTGAAAATGCCAAAATGCATACTAAAATTTTAGATTCCTATGATTATAAACCAAATGCTTTTGAAATTACAGCTCCTGGTGCTTATACAACTGTTCAAGATTATCCAGGTAGAGTTGGTTATTGGAGAATTGGTGTTCCACCTTCTGGTCCAATGGATTCTTATTCTCATAGATTAGCTAATAGAATTGTTGGTAATCATTATAAGGCACCTGCAATTGAAATCACTTTAACAGGTCCATCAATTTTATTCCATCATGAAACTGTTATTGCAATTACTGGTGGTGAAGTTCCAATTAAATTAAATGATGAATTAATTAATATGTATGAACCAATTAATGTCAATAGAGGTGATAAATTATCAATTGGTAAATTAACCACAGGTTGTAGATCTTATCTAGCAATTAGAGGTGGTATTGATGTTACTGAATATTTAGGTTCAAGATCAACTTTTGCATTAGGTAATTTAGGTGGTTATAATGGTAGAGTTTTAAAGATGGGTGATGTTTTATTCTTAAACCAATCATCTTCAAGCTCATTACCAGGTCCAGTTTCTGAACCATTGGCTGCTCCAAAGGAATTAGTTCCAAAAATTTCAACTAATAAAGAATGGACAGTTGGTGTTACTTGTGGTCCACATGGTTCACCTGATTTTTTCACTGAAGAATCTATTAAGGATTTCTTTTCAAATCCATGGAAGGTTCATTATAATTCAAATAGATTTGGTGTTAGACTTATTGGTCCAAAACCTAAATGGGCTAGAAAAGATGGTGGTGAAGGTGGTTTACATCCATCAAATGCCCATGATTATGTTTATTCATTAGGTGCAATTAATTTTACAGGTGATGAACCAGTTATTTTAACTTGTGATGGTCCTTCATTAGGTGGATTTGTTTGTCAAGCAGTTGTTGCAGATGCTGAAATGTGGAAAATTGGTCAAGTTAAACCAGGTGATTCAATTACATTTGTACCAATTACATTTGATAATGCATTATCATTAAAGGAAAATCAAAATTTTGTTATTGAATCATTCAAAGGTGAACCAATTAATTTAACAAAAGGTTTAATTGAACCAGAGAATCCAGTTTTATCAGTTTATCAATCAAATGAACATTCACCAATTGTTACTTATAGACAAGCAGGTGATAGATATATTTTAGTTGAATATGGTGAAAATATTATGGATTTAAATTATTCTTATAGAGTTCATAAATTAATTGAAATGGTTGAAACTCATAAAACTGTTGGTATTATTGAAATGTCACAAGGTGTTAGATCTGTTTTAATTGAATATAATGGATTTGAAATTCATCAAAAAACATTAGTTGAAACTTTAATTGCATATGAATCAGAAGTTGCATTTACAAATAAATGGACAGTTCCATCAAGAGTTATTAAATTACCAATGGCATTTGAAGATAAACAAACATTAGATGCAGTTAAAAGATATCAAGAAACAATTAGATCTGATGCTCCATGGTTACCAAATAATGTTGATTTTATTGCAAATATTAATGGTATTGAAAGATCAGATGTTAAAGATATGTTATATTCTGCAAGATTTTTAGTTTTAGGTTTAGGTGATGTTTTCCTTGGTGCTCCATGTGCAGTTCCATTAGATCCAAGACAAAGATTTTTAGGTTCCAAATATAACCCATCAAGAACTTTTACACCAAATGGTACTGTTGGTATTGGTGGTATGTATATGTGTATTTATACAATGGAATCACCAGGTGGTTATCAATTAGTTGGTAGAACAATTCCAATTTGGGATAAATTATCATTAGGTGAATATACAAAGAAATTTAATAATGGTAAACCATGGTTATTGACACCATTTGATCAAGTTTCATTTTATCCAGTTAGTGAAGAAGAATTAGAAGTTATGGTTGAAGATTCTAAATATGGTAAATTTGAAGTTGATATTATTGAATCAGTTTTTGATCATACTAAATATTTATCATGGATTCAAGAAAACTCTGAATCAATTGCAGATTTCCAAAAAACTCAAGATGGTGAAAAATTAGATGAATTCAAGAGATTAATTCAAGTTGCAAATGAAGAATTATCAAAATCTAGTAATAAAATTGAAGAAAATATTGAAGAATATCCTGAAGATGCTGAAATGATTTATTCTGAATTTTCAGGTAGATTCTGGAAATCATTAGTTAATGTCGGTGATGAAGTTAAGGAAGGTCAAGGTTTAGTTGTTATTGAAGCAATGAAAACTGAAATGGTTGTTAATTCAACAAAATCAGGTAAAGTATTGAAAGTTCTCCATACCAATGGTGATATGGTTGATTCAGGTGATTTAGTTGTTGTTATTCAATGATTTTGATAAAAGTTTCGAATATTACTTTACGATAATGTCTCTAAGGGGTGAGAGCTTTAATTCATTATTCAAAAGTTATATTACTTACTTTCTCTATATATAGTTTGTATTTTGTATTTTAAATGTTTTAATGAATTCCGTTTTATTCCAAAATAAGTCCGTGTCTCTGTAGGACTTTTTCATGTCAATGAAATTTCATTCTTTCTTCACCAATGGGGATTCTGGATAATCTTATAGGGTTAGTACGAACAAAAGCCACCAAAGAACCATCATGGATAGATTACATTAAGTATAACTTCATCTGGTTTATACGAAGAGCTAGGATATATTCTTACAGAAATAGGAAAAATCCATGGTTTTTAGGAAGTATATTTTCATTCTTACTTGCAAGTTATGTATTAATACCCACCATTACAAATAGGAATGTTGATACACAAGTAAAAAGATCAAAACGTCCCGATAAATACACTACCGGCTTCATCAACACTGGAAATGATTGTTTTGCGAACTCAACAATTCAATCATTAGTTCCATTATACGAGTTAAACAAATATTTTGAAGAAATGCTAATGTTTAAAATACCTGAAATTGCAATTAAATATCCAATGCCATTACATTTATCAATGATGAATTTATTAAATAAATTACAATCAACTATTCATTCACCTGAAACTTTATCAGTTTGGGATTTTTTACATTTATTAGAAAATATTCATTTAGGTAAAATATCTAGATCACAACATGATGCACATGAATTATTTGCAGTTATTTTGGAGACATTAGAGGATGAATATAATAGGTTTTTCTCATTCATGTCTAAATTGACAGACGATGAGAAGAAAGAGTTGGGTAAAATACCACATTTCCCATTCAGTTCAGTTATGGAGACTAAACTTCAATGTTTTACATGTAAAGGTATATCAAAACCTGTTAAAATACCGAAAATGACGTTAGAATTAATGGTACCACAAACACAAACATCAACCACATTGATGGAGATTATTGAAAGAGAGAGAAATGAAGTTATCGAAGGTTACTCATGTTTTGTTTGCATCACTAAATTCATAGTTTTCAATACTGATAAACTTAAACTAATTAATGATGAACAACGTGAATTTATTCAAATTCTAAAAGAATCATTAATGTCAGGTGAATTAAGAATTAATGATGATTTACGTGAAAATGATACCTATAAATCTATTCTTATTAACAATGAAACCTTACTGGGACAACTAAAGAAATCAACAGTTGTTAGAAAGAACACATTTATTGAAACACCAGAAATAATCCCAATTCATTTATCTAGATCAATGTACGCAGATACTCAATCATGGAAAAATGCATGTAATGTATCAATTAGTGAAATACTTGAGTTCCCAACAACTTCATCATCATCATCTAATGTTAAATATCGTTTGAAAAGTGTTATTAGACATCAAGGAAGTCATTCATCAGGTCATTATGAATGTTATCGACGTAAACCACAATACTTGAAAATAAACGATGATGAATACGTAAATGATATACCAGAGATAGGTAAGGTAAAATCTATAGTGAAGGGTAAGAAATTAGGCAGTGTTTTGAATAAACCATTTTGGAGAATAAGTGATGCTAAAATAAGTGAAGTTTCAACAGATTATGTTCTTAATGATGGTAAGGCAGTTTACATGTTATTCTACGAACGTTTGTAGTAACTAAATTTGTAAAAAAAAAGTATTAAACTATATAAACAATTAAGAAAAGGGTAATATAAATAAATAATAATTCAAATTATATACAATTAATTCATGAAAACATTTAATCAACTTCTTCCATAGCAGATTCAGCTTCAGCTTCAGCAGTTGGTTCTTCAGTTGATTCAACAGCAGTTTCAGTTTCATCATCATCAATATTTAAACCTAATGCAATTAATGAATTAACTCTCTTTGAGAATGCAGTTGGTTCTTCTAATGAGAAACCTGAAGTTAATAATGCAGTATCATATAATAAAGTAGTTAAGTTCTTAACAACTCTATCATCTGGACCATTTTCTTCAACTTTAGTTTTTAAAGCTTTAATAATTGGAGATGATGGAGAAATTTCGAAAATTTTCTTTGATGACATGTAAGAAGTCATTGAAGTATCTCTTAAAGCTTGAGCTTTCATAATTCTTTCCATATTTGCAGACCAACCAAATTGTGCAGTACGAATTGCAGCTGGTGAATCAACTAATTTATGAGATACAATAACTTTTTCAACTTGATCACCAAGGATATCCTTTAATGCTTTAGTTAATGGTTCAAATTCTTTAATTTCTTCTTCACGTTTTGCCTTTTCTTCTTCAGTTTCTTCTAATTCGAAATCTTTAGTAATATCAACTAATTTCTTATCTTCAAATTCCTTTAATTGAGTTGCAGCATATTCATCAATTGGATCAACTAAGAATAAAACTTCGAAATTCTTTGCCTTTAAAGCATCTAAGAATGGAGATTTTTCAACAGCCTTTAATGATTCACCAGTAATAAAGTAAATATTCTTTTGTTCTTCTGGCATTCTAGTAACATAATCAGCTAATGAAGTCATTTCTTCACCAGATTTAGTTGAATTATATCTTAATAATTTTGCTAAAGCAGATCTATTTTGAGCATCTTCATGAATACCTAATTTAATATTCTTTGAGAAAGCTTGATAAAATTTATCAAATTGTTCTTTATCTTCAGCAATTTCATTGAAAGTTTCAATACATTTCTTAACAATATTCTTTCTAATAACCTTTAAGATTTTGTTTTGTTGTAACATTTCTCTTGATAAGTTTAATGGTAAATCTTCAGAATCAACAACACCCTTAACAAATGATAACCATTCTGGAATTAATTCTTCAGCATCATCAGTAATGAAAACTCTTCTAACATATAATTTAATATTAGACTTCTTCTTCTTTGATTCAAAGACATCAAATGGAGCTCTCTTTGGAACAAATAAGATAGCCTTGAATTCTAATTGACCTTCAACAGAGAAATGCTTAACAGCTAATGGATCTTCCCAATCATTTGAAATAGATTTATAGAAAGCATTATATTCATCTTGAGTAATTTCAGATGGGTTTCTAGTCCATAAAGGTTTAGTTTTATTTAATTCTTCAGTTTCAGTAACTAATTCTTTAATAGTTTTTTCTTCTTTCTTTTCATCTTCATCTTTAACTTCTTCAAGTTTTGGTTCTTTATCATCAGATTCTTCATCATCTTTCTTTTCTTCTTCATCTTCAACCTTCTTTTCAACTTCCTTAGTAACAACTAATTGAATTGGATAAGCAACGAATTCAGAATGTTTCTTAACAACTTCTTTAATTCTTTTTTCTTCTAAATATTCTAATTGATCTTCCTTTAAGAAAATTCTAATAATTGAACCTCTACCAATTCTTTCATTAGTTTCATCAAGAGTAACAGTGAATTTACCACCAGCATTAGATTCCCAAACATATTGTTCATCATCATTTGATTTTGAGATAACTTGAACTTTATCAGCAACTAAGAAAACAGAATAGAAACCAACACCGAATTGACCAATCATAGAGACATCAGCACCTGCAGTTAAAGCTTCCATAAATGCCTTAGTACCAGATTTAGCAATAGTACCTAAATTTTTAACTAATTCAGCCTTAGTCATACCAATACCTGAATCTCTAATTTCTAAGATTTTTTCTTCAGGTTTTGGAGTAAGTCTAATAAATAATTCAGGCTCAGATTCTAAAACTTTTGGATCACTTAAAGATTGATATCTAATTTTATCAAGGGAATCAGAAGCATTAGAAATTAATTCTCTAAGGAAAATTTCCTTATTTGAATAAACAGTGTTAATGAAAAGAGACATTAACTGAGAAATTTCAGCTTGGAACTCATAAGATTCAGTCTTTGACATGTTTGATTGCGTGTTTATAAGATTTTACTTGTTGTTTAAAGTAGAAAGTCAAAAAGAAATATAAATAATTGAAAATGAATAAAATCAAATAAATTGAAAAAGTGGACACTTGGTGTCTTTATATAGAAATTGCCACTGATATCATAAATTAATGGACGTTCACACTAAATTTCAAGAAGGCTCGTTATTTCAAATTGATTTAACATTATGGAACATTCTCGAAGTTATTTTACAGTGGGTGAGGATATTTCTCTTATTTCCTATGGGTTCTTAATATTTTATTATTTCTCTCGCAATTTTAGTGATGGTTTGGTTTTAAATGGTTTTCATTAAAATTTCCGAGAGGACTTCTATTTTAGGCAATTTGTAAACAACATGAATTTTAATTTAGTCAACATTTTCTTCGATTCAAGATCAATCACATTAATTAATCAATATTTTATTTATTTAGTCGTGTCGTGTGTGTAGACTACCACTTAAACCTAAACAAACACAGGTTTTTTAGTATACAATGACATCTTCACGTATGACTAAGGCTGCTGCCTTTTTAAGTAGTATAGATGCATCAGAAGACAATTCAAGACAACTAAATTCACCATCATCATCTACTTCTAATCTTAAGAAAAGTGAAAGACCTTTAACTTCAGTGCAACAAATGATCTTAGCTAAGGAACAAGAAACAAAGAAAAATAAAGCTTCACAATTTACTCCTCGTCCTGATAATAAATTCACTAATGAAGATCGTAAAAGTGTTTTCGTTACTCAAAAATTAGAACCAATACAGGATAAATTATCAAAGAGTGAAATAAATAGAATGGGAGTTATAAATACTGTTATGTCTAATTCTCCCTCTTCTAAAAATTTAAATAAATTGAAAAATATTCAATCAATTTTAGTACCTACTAATACTACTACTAATAATAAAACTAAAACTGCCCCATCAAAACCATCATTACCTAGAACTTTTAGTACGAAGAAAATAAATAAACAATTAACATCTCCTTCATCAATAGCTATTAAAACTTGGTTAGATAATGATAGAGATAATATAAAACTTGCAACTTTTGTTTGCCGTATGTTAGAAATTAAACAATGGATAGAAAATTTACTTAATATATCAATAGGTTTAAATGATTCAAATATTGATCAATTCCCTGATTATTTAACAAATGGTGTACTAATTGCTAAAATTGCTCAACATTTTGATTCTTCAATTAATAAAATCTATAATCCAAATGAATATAAAATGATTAATAAACAATTTAAATATACTGAAAACATAATGAAATTCTTAGTTTTCACACGTTCCGTTAAATTACCTTCCTTATTCATCTTTGAAACTAATGATTTATATGAAAAGAAAGATATACCGAAAGTTATTGCATGTTTACATGCTTTAAGTTGTTTAATGTCAATGTTAGGTAAAGCAGATCCAGTTGTTTGTTTAACTGATGATCAAAATATTTCTTCTGTATTAAGTTCATCTAATATTAATGTTGAGTGTTTAAAGCAAATTAAACATAAAATTGGGCGTGGTACATTAGGAAGAAAATATGTTGAAGGTTTTGAAGAGGCAGTACGTGTTAATGTTGGTGATGATATAAAGAGACTTCAATTAGTTCAAATAGAGGCAAAGAAACCAATCGAAAAGGAAATAAAACCTGCTGTAGTAGAGGAAATTGAAGAAATTGAAGAAGTTGAAGAAGTTGAACAAATGAAAGAAATTGAAGAAGAGAAAATAATTGAAACTAACGATAATGAATTCTCATTTTTAACACTCAGTGATGATAATTCATTATCTGACATTGATCTAGATTTAGATTTAATACAACCTTCAACACCAGAAATTGAACCACATATCCCTCCAACTTCAGAGGAACAAGAAACAATAAGAGATGCAAGATTATTATTTAATAATCCAATTCCAAGTATGCCATCAATACATTCCTTATCAGCAATTGAGAAAAAATATAGATATTTAATTGATGAAGAAGAGAGAGAATTATTAGGTCAAAGTACAATTGTTAAATCCATTAGCATCAAAGATTTATCAATTAGCACACTTGATCCTAATACTGCATTAATTCAATTTCAATCCTTAGCTAGAGGTTTTTTACTGAGATATGATTTATTTGTTACAAAGGCTATTTTAAAGGGTAATACAAGTTCAATTATTTCTTTCCAAGCATTATGTCGTGGTAAACTTCAAAGAAATAAAGGTAAGAAAATTTTGAAGAAGGATAAATCATTTAATGAGTTGGATATATCCAATAAAATGTCAAAAGTTTTACGTGAGAGACATAGAGAAATGAAAATGAATGAAAATGTAACTGAATTAAATACAAATATCAATGAAATAATTCAATTACAAACTCATATGAAAGGTGTCTTAGTTAGAAATAAATATTGGAATATTAGGAAATCTCTATTACATGAGATGAATATTATTATTAGATTACAAAGTTTAATTCGTGGATTACAAACCCGTGAATTTATAATCAATGGTAAAAAACCTTCTAGTACCAATAATTCCAAACAAAAACCTAAAATTAAAACAAATAAAACTATTAAAAAATTAAATGTCAATAAATCTCGTTCAATCATTGAAAATCCATTACAAGCACCATACGATGAAGATGAATTATTTGAAAGATTCGATATCCCAAGACAAAAACAAGAATTATACACATTACTCGCTCCAGGTCATGTTCCAAGAAGATTAGTTGCAAGACAAGCAAATGCACATTATACTCCCATTTTACCAGTCACATCACCAACAACTCCCCCAAGTACACCACCACGACAACAAAATACATCAATTTCAAGATTACAACATTCACCAACCAAAGTCGGTTTAAATAAATTTATTCAAGAAGAAGATTATAGAAGTGATGAAGAAGAGGAAGAATATCCCGAAATTGATGAAATTTACGTTCCAGAAATCACCAAATTGCAAGCTATTGGTAGAGGTGTTTTAACACGTAAAAGATTAAACAATATGATTGATCAAATTTATGATAGTGAACCAATTTTCAGTAGTTTTACAGCACATGTTCGTGGTGGTTTGATAAGAAAAGCATATTTTGATTTAAGAAATAACTTAAAGAAGAATCAAAATGAAATTATCACAATTCAAAGTTTATTGAGAGCTGTTGAAGTTCAAGTTGATTACGATATTCTTAGAGAAGATTTGGATGATGAAAGAAACTCAATAATTGCATTACAAAGTATTATTTGTGGTGGTCAAGTACGTAGAAGAATTAGAGAACGTGATGAATGGTTTAAGAAACCTGAAAATGTACGTAAAATATGTACATTACAGGCAGCTATTAGAGGTTTCCATGGAGTTCAAGATTATAAGGCATTAATTAAGAAGGAAGATCCACCATTACGTGCAGTTTGTAAATTTATCAGTGTTTTAGGTAAAAGTGATAAATCTGAAAATGGTAAAGAAATTGTGCAATTAAAAAAAGAGATAAATAAAGAGAAGGAAAATGTTCAAAAGCAAATTGATAAATTACGTGATTTAAAAGTTAAAGTTGAAACATTGAAAAAATTTGGAATTGATTTGAAAAATGTATCAGGTGGATTAAAGAGTAATGTTGATAATGGAACTGCAGTTTTACGTGAATTAGTTGATGTTGAAATACCTGAACTAGATGATTTAAAGACAAGTAAACATAAGGATAACACATTGGATAAATGTTTAGGTACTTTCTTTTATATTTTACAAAGTAAACCTGAATATTGGTCAAGAGTTTTAAATTATATTGAAATGAGTGATGATATTGTTGAATTTTCTTATGGTAATATTGAAGATTGGATATTGAAATGTTTTGGGTATAATGATGTTGATGAAATGAGTAGTGTTGAACCAACTAAGGAAGAATATTTATTTATGAAATTGATTGTTTCAACATTCACACTATTTTTGAACAGACTTAATGACGAAGATTTTAAGAAAATGGTTAAAGGTCGTAGTGAGATAGGAAATATTAAATACTGGGAATTACTGCTACATGCATACTTAAATTTACCACAACAAAGAAAATTCACTAAGGAAATATTAGGTGATTGTGTATTTTTGATTACAAGTGATGATGAAGTTAATTATGAATGTGATCCTAATATTATTTTCACAAAATTAGTTGAGGATGGAGTAATCAGTGATGATGATAAGATTAATGTTGAAGTTGGAAATCTTGAACCATTTGATATTGATGAAGTTTCAGCACATTATGTTGAAAATATGCAAAATTTACGTGATATTAGTTACTTAATTATTGAGAAGATTAAGAAAAAAATTCATGAAATTCCAATTTTCATTAAATGTTTAATGAAAGAATTTTATGAAACTATGAATAAGCAACTCAATGTTTCTGATGATTACATAAAGAGTATGGTTTTGAGTACTTTCATGAAATGTTATATATTACCAATATTTGTTCAACCTGCAAATTATTCAATTGATGTTTTCGCAGTTAGTGATGATTTATCAGTTGTTGAAAGAGTTACTAGAAATTTACAATTAGTTTTCGAAGTTATTGAAAAATGTGGTAGTATGAGACATTTTAATAGTAAATCTCAAAAATATTTAACAAGTTTAAATGGTTTCATTGATGAAATTAGAGATGAAATGAAAGAATTAGTTGATGAAATAATTGATGTATCAAGATTAGATGTAAGTTATCAGCGTGAAATTTTAATTTCAGGTGAAGAATTCATTCGTATTCAAGCTGATGATGTTATTGAATTAATTGGAATTTGGCAAGATTTTGTTGAAGAAATTTTCATTGAAGAGAAAATAAATGGTGGTATAATGTATTATACATTAACTGAGATGAGAGAGAGTGATTTTGGTGGTATTTCCCTAAAGAAAAGACTTGAATATGATTCATACGGATATAGTAAAATATTGATTGTTAAAGATAGTGAAGAAGAGATGGAGACGATAGTTATAGATACATTAAAATATGAAATTAAGAAATTTTTGACATACATTTTACAAGTTCAAAATGGACAAGATTTAGTTGAAGTATTAGTTAGTGAAATGTTACCAGCTGATGAATTATTGTTTCAACAACTTGTACGTGATAATGAAGAATTGAAAAATATAAGTTTACCACAAGCTAAGAAACATACATTAGAAATGATTTTTGAATTAGAGAGAATAGGAATTGTTGATTCCAACGATGGATATGCTATAATTGTTCAAAGTTTAGCCAATGATATCAGAGAGAGACGTGCGATTGAAGAAGCAAGAGAGAAGGAGAAAGATATAGTTGTTGAAATAGTAACTGAATTACGTCAACGTAGTACAACATTAAAACGAAGATATGACGAATATTGTGATAGTATTAGAATTGAATTAAATTCTAAAATTATTCAAGAAACTCCAAATGATCAAGAACCGTTAAAAAGAAGTTTTATTAAGAAATTATTGAAAAGACAGAGTAAATGGAAGAAAGAAGGTTCAGGTAAGAAATTAAATGTTAAATCACTTGTTAATCATGGAGTTATAGTTTCAGGTGATGGTCATATTACAATTTCATGTGAAAGAGGTGGTTGGGGTTCAATTACTGTAACTAAGGGTACATCAATTTGGAAAATTACATTGGAGAGATTATTAGAGTTATCAGGAGATGGAGTAGTTGGAGTTAAGAGTACTTTAGGACTTGAATTTGTTGTTAATGCATTTATTCGTAGTGTTTTAAAATGGTTTTATAATGTATAGTGTGTATTATTACGTAAGTGGATTATATTAAAATTTTATTAAGAGAGAATATAGGCTTTAAGTATACATTTTACAAGCCAAGTTCTTTTATGAAATAATGTGGAGCACAGCTGTCCCTGGGACATTTGTGACAGTTTTGCTAATATGGACATGGAGTGTAGTTGCAGGTGATTTAACAATATTTTTAGCTGAAAAAAGTGGAATATTAGGTGGAATTTTCATTATAATAAGTACAATGTTAGTAATATTATCATTAATTTGTTATTGGAGAGTTATTTTAATTGGACCTGGATCACCATTAGATTTCCCTGAACTTATACCAAATGATATTGATTCATTAATACCACCACATATATCATTACAATGGGTTACAATTAAATCTGATGGAAATGCAAGATTTTGTAATAAATGTAAAGTTTGGAAACCTGATAGATGTCATCATTGTAGTGGATGTGATAAATGTATTTTACGTATGGATCATCATTGTCCATGGTTTGGTACATGTATTGGATATAGGAATCATAGATTTTTCTTTCAATTTTTAATTTATTCAACAATTTATTCAATTTTAGTTGGGGTTTTAAGTAGTTGGTATATTTGGAAACAATTAGAAGAAGGTATAATATCTATAAGTGTTATGTTTGTTGCAATTTTAGGATTTGTTTTCGGATTATCATTATTAGGATTTACAGGTTTTACAATTTATAATTTATTAACTAATAGAACAACTATTGAACAATATGAGAGACAAAGGTATAGACATCGTAGATTTGATAATCCATTTGATTTAGGTTGGAAAAGTAATTGGCATTCAGTTATGAAATATGGATTATTAACTTGGTTACCAATTGGATTACAAAGTGAAATTAATGGAGGTATTTTATTTGATAATGATAGAGGACAAGATTTAATTGCCAGATTATCTGGGGAGTTTAGTAGAGTGTGATAGGTTGTTATTACTATTATTATTACTCTATTACTACTAGTTATATAATGTATATTCTGTAAATAAAATAAGTAAAAATACACCATAAAATTAAGTACTTATTGCTAACAAAATGTTATAAGTTGAAAAAAAAACATGGCAGTAAATGATTTCCCACACTAATAACCATTTCAATATTTTTTATCTTAACTGATTTCCACTTGTTTTCTTTATAACTTCTTCCCAACAAGACAAACACTCTACTTATGTTATACGAAGATAAACCATTTGGAGAGATTACTGTTAATCCACAAGATAAGAAAAGAATTGCATATTTTTATGATAGTGATGTTGGTAATTATTCATATGGATCTGCACATCCAATGAAACCACATCGTATTAGAATGGCACATTCACTTATAATGAATTATGGATTACATAAATCAATGGAAATTTATCGTGCAAAACCTGCAACAAGACAAGAAATGACACAATTTCATACAGATGAATATGTTGATTTCCTTGCAAGAGTTACACCTGATAATTTAGATATGTTTAATAAAGAACAATTAAAATTTAATGTTGGAGATGATTGTCCAGTTTTTGATGGATTATTTGAATATTGTTCAATTAGTGGAGGTGGATCAATGGAAGGTGCAGCAAGACTTAATCGTGGTAAATGTGATATTGCAATTAATTATGCAGGTGGTTTACATCATGCAAAGAAAAGTGAAGCAAGTGGATTTTGTTATGTTAATGATATTGTTTTAGGTATTGTTGAATTATTAAGATATCATCCAAGAGTTTTATATATTGATATTGATGTTCATCATGGAGATGGAGTTGAAGAAGCATTTTATACAACTGATAGAGTTATGACAGTTTCATTTCATAAATATGGTGAATTTTTCCCAGGTACAGGAGAATTAAGGGATATTGGAGTTGGTAAGGGTAAATATCATGCAATTAATGTACCATTACGTGATGGAATTGATGATCAAACATATAAAAATTTATTTGAACCTGTAATGAAAAGAGTTATTGATTGGTATCAACCAAGTGCAATTGTTTTCCAATGTGGTGGAGATTCATTATCAGGTGATAGATTAGGATGTTTTAATTTAAGTATGAAAGGTCATGCAAATTGTGTTAATTATATTAAATCATTTGGATTACCATTAATGATTGTTGGTGGTGGAGGATATACAATGAGAAATGTTTCACGTACATGGACATTTGAAACAGGTTTATTAAATCAAAAAATTTTAGGTCCTGAATTACCATTTAATGATTATTATGAATATTATGGACCAGATTATAAATTAGATGTTAAACCAAGTAATATGCATAATGCAAATACGCCTGAATATTTAAATAGAATTATGACACAAATTTTCACTAATTTAGAAAATGCAAAACATGCACCAAGTGTTCAAATGCAAGATACACCAAGGGATATAATTGATTTTGAAGATGATATAAATGAAGATGAAAATGATTCAATTGATACAAGAGGTGGTTCATTAATGAAAAGAGATGCAAGAATTGTACCCGATAATGAATTTTATGATCATGATGAAGATATTGTTAAAACTAAGGGTGATATTATATAAGATTTTTATTTATATAAAATTTTACTTCATTCTGATTTACCATCATTATTATCACCATCAATATTATAATTTTTTGTACTTTTAAAACCTAAATTAAAACCTAACATACTATTTATACCATTAACCCAATCACCCTTTGATTGAACTACACACCAAACACCAGATTTATCTAATTTTTTATTAATTTTTGTACTATTATCATGGTGATCATCATGATGATCATGATCATGATGATTATCTTCATTATCATCAATTAATCTTGAAGAAGATTCACTAATTATATGAATTTCATCATTTGGCATTAATCTTAATTGAGGTATACCATCAATACTTAATTTTGCATTTAATTTATGATAATCAATTTTAACATTTTCCTTACCAATAACTTTAATTAAAATATGAGAATTTAATGGTAAAACTAAAGGTCTAAAAGATAATGAACGAGGACAAATTGGAGTTAATAAAATACATTGAACAACAGGATGAACAATTGAACCACCTGAAGATAATGAATAAGCAGTTGAACCAGTTGGAGTTGCAAATATTAAACCATCAGCAGTTGTTCTAGTTAAGAAATTCCCATTAATATAAACATCTAAATTTAATAAACCAGGTAATGAACCTCTATGAAGTACAATATCATTCATTGCATGAATTTTAACTTTTTTCAAAGAATCTAATTCTGATGTAACAGTTAATTTATCAAATGGAGCATTCATTGCAGCTGATAATCTTTTCAATCTATCAACTTCTTCAGTTGTATTTAATTGATTTGTATTTTGATAAATAACAGGAGAATCAATATGATGATTTGATTTAACTATATGACATTCAATTCTTTCTCTTTTCAATATACTTGCTCTTGATTCGAAAACTTGTTTAAAAGCTTGTGCATGATGATTAAAATCAAAAGGTAATAAAAATCCTAAAGTACCTAGAGAGAATGATAAAACTGGAGGTACAGTTGTATTTGAAAATAATGAAACACCACGTAAAATTGTACCATCACCACCAAGTGAAACTAAAAGGTCAGTTCTAGTAATAATTTCATTAACAGGACCTGTATAAATAGGTATTTGATCAATAGATTCAGTATTTTCATTACATTTAGGTAATGAATTTAATTCTTCTGCAACTTCAGGTACAACAATTATATTAACAGAAGGATAATTATTATGTAAATGATGAATAAATTGTAAAGTTGCATCTAAAACTTTTGAATGCCAAGGTTTTTTAACTATTAGGATATTATTTGGAGTTGTTGACCATATGAGAGATTTAATAATTGAATTTGAATGACCTGCATAAGTTGGAGGTTGTCTCTGTCTTAGAGTTGAAACAGGTTTTAAAGTAATAGATGATAATCGACGTATATTAATAATACTAAACTTGCGTATATTAATATTAATATTTAAATTCAAATGTAAACGTATTAAAGGGTATATCATTGTATAATTTGTGTAGTGTATGTATATAAGATTAGCAAAGAAATAAGTTATCCAAAGAAGATATCATGATAATCAATGATAATCACAGTCATATAAATATCAAATATTACGGATAACTATATACCCCACAACATACATATTAGTAAAGAGGGGGTGAATTTTTATCTTTTCCTATTGTGTTAATTATATTGGAAGTTATATTACTTATATTACAATACTATTACAATACTATTACAATACTATTACTTAATAATTAATATAATGTACAACGAATCCTTGCACTTATGTCCATCAGTCAGTACGAAGACTGTTTGTCACTAACTGCACCCAAGATTCATCATATACTCATTCTCCGACAATATCCTCTACAAGTAGAAGATACAACCCGTCCTATTGTCTTGGGCCTCCCAAGGGGCCTCGAATGGACACATAGTAGAATTGTCGTGTTATTTTGCGTTACCAAAAGAGAAGAAGGTATTGTATAATGAATAAGACATATTGGGAAAATAACTTCTCCTTTTATAGTAATAAAGCGAGGGTTTATTATTTATTGAGGGTTTATTTGTCTCTATATAAGGTATCTCTAATACTATCTATTTGTGGATCAATAACTATATCTATACATTCATCAATCATTTTATTAAGTGCTTTTGCAATTGTATTTTTATAATCTTCTCTATTCATACCTTTGGTCTCTCTATCTGCCCATCCATTAAGTAATAATATCTTTCTTTGATTTTGTCTAATTTTTTCACTTATACCTTTTGTAATTAAAACTGGTACAATTGATGTCCATAATGATCCAATACTATAAATAATTGTATCTGCATTTAAAATTGCATTTAATGTCTCCTTATTAGCAAATGTATTATTATTATCACTCCCTTCTTCATCTCCAATATATCCAACTTCCATTATTGGACTCTCTAATGGTATCTCACATCCTTTATCAAACATTAATTGTGATCCTCCATTAACTGGATGTGATATTTCACTTTGTCCAATTATAATTTTACCATTTGCTAATTTAGCGTAAATACCAACATCTTCATATGTACAACCGTAAACATGTATATTATTTGGTATACCTCCAATTTTATTCATTAATTCAATTGCATTTTTCATACCCATAATAGTTTTACATCCAAATAAAAACATATTACCAATACTTGCCCTAGCTAATTTCATATCACTACCTTCTATTTGAATATCCATAAATACTAAAAAACTTCTAATTATATGATCCAATTTCTTATCATTTATTATCATTTCCCATTCTTTTCTTGCCTCTATTTCATCATTACTTAATCTATGCATTAATATCTCTTGTATTGATTTATTGGTCATTAATCTAACTAACCTTGATCTAATATCACCAATTGAAAAACCTCCAAAAATTCTCTGTAATTCACCACTTGATCCACCATTATCACTAACTGGTAAAATAAATGTTAATTCATCATTTAAATCCCTTGGTAAAAATTCTTCAATTATATTATTAGTTGCTGTACCACCTGAAATTACAACTATCTTCATTGTATATATAAAGTATATAAAGATCGACTATAAACTTTATTATTATTATGATTACGTGGCTGTAGAAGTTTTAAAAAGGCGTGTATATGTGTGTGTTTCTTAACTTTTTTACCTATATTATATAACTTTCTTCCTTTAACTATAAACAATGGCATTATTTACCGACTGGGACGGTACAGTTACACTTCAAGATTGTAATGATTTACTGACAGATGATCTTGGAATGGGTAAAACTGCAAGACTTGTCCTAAATAATGAAATTTTCAATAATGAAACATCTTTCAGAATTGCATTTGATAAAATGTTAAAATCAGTTTCAAACAATAATCATTCAATTGATGATTGTATTAATTATTTGAAAAATCATATTAAATTAGATCCAGGTTTTAAACCAACTGTCCAATATTGTTATCAAAATAATATACCTATTATAATAGTTTCAAGTGGTATGTCATTAGTTATAAAAGAATTATTACAATTATTATTACCTGAAGATACGTTACGTAATTATATACAAATAATTGCAAATGATGTTACAATCCATGATGATAATACATGGGAAATTAAATATAGAGATGAAACATCATTTGGTCATGATAAAAATCAAAGTATTATAAATATAATTAATAATTGGAATGATAGTAAAAGACCATTAATTTATTCAGGTGATGGAGTAAGTGATATTTCAGCTGCTAGAAGTTGTGATATTTTATTAGCCAAAAAAGGTTGTGATTTAATTAGTATTTGTCAAAGAGATAATGTTAAATATATGGAATTTAAAGATTTTAATGAAATACTTGAAATTATTAAATCAAATATAAAATGATACTACTTTGTTACTTTTATACTTCCCCCAATTATTCAATCTCTAGACTTGGTATACAATATACACTCTCAATACTACATACTTACTATTGAATAATAGCATCATAATGGAGATAAAAACGTCACTCTGGTAAATTAAATTTTTATATCCGGTACGGTACCTCTCGCTAGGCATAAATTTCAATTACAACTTTTATTAACTTTTTATTAACTTTTTATTAACTTTTTATTAACTTTTTTTCTTTTCATTAACTTCTTTCTTTTTACCTTCTTTTATTATCTAATGGATGATCTATTTATAATGGAGATTTACACTGAAGAGGAACTTGAAATACTTGCTGATAAATTACGTAAAGATTATCTTACTCAACCTTATACATTCCCAAATTTTTCTATTAAAAATTCAACATTATTATCATCATCAGATATTGAAACAAATACTGATTTAGATATTGATCCAGATTTAGAAACTCTTATATCTTCAAGTCTGACTTCACCTCCAACAACTGAATCTGAATTAGCACTTTATAATGAAAATTTTCAAATTTTTTCAACAATTAGATTTGATCCATTAATTTATAAAGGTTCACCTGATGATATACCAAGAGCAATCGATATGATCCCATTAGATGAATCATTTTTCTTTCTTTTGGATGAACATGTTGGTAGATTGAAAAGAGCTGGTAATTATTTTGGTTTCCCTGTTAAATCATTAAATAAAAGTATTTTATTACATCATTTATCACTTGCTTTACAAAATGCAAATAAATCAATTGCAAATAGAGTACGTATTTTTATTTCAAATGATGGTGAATATCAAATAGATTTTGCTCCATTACCTTCATCTCATCAATTATCAACTGAAATACCTGATTATTCATCAATTCAAAAAGGTAATGATTCAATACCTCAATATTTAAGAGATTGGACGGGTTGGGAAATTTATCTTGATAAAAAATTTAGTATTCAATCACCATTTACTTCATTCAAAACAACAAAGAGAGATACTTTTAATAAAGCCAGGGAAAGATTTAATATAATTCCTGGTGATAATAGAGAAGTTTTAATGATTGATAATAATGATAATGTAACTGAAGGTACAATTGCAAGTGTGGCATTCTGGAGACAAATTAAAGATTCAAAAACTGGTGAAGTTGTTTATAAATGGATAACACCTCATTTAGGTTTAGGTTGTATGGATTCAGTTGTAAGGAAAATGTTATTAGATAATGGACAAATTATTCAAGGTGTTGTACCAACTCGTCATTTAAAGGATGGTGAATATGTTTT
>JAJMAS010000134.1:0-18837 GCA_030565065.1 Pichia cephalocereana | reverse complement strand
TCCACCGCAAATCTGTCATTCCCCTTTTCTTTTCTTTTTCTATATCTTTATCATTTTCTCAATCTTTTCCGTTTTTCATATAAATACAACCGTTATTCTTTATCCCTTTCCCTTTTCATTTGTGTTTTTCGTCCCTTTATTTAACAAATGTCATTAGAAGAAAAACAAGATTATAGAATAAATGAAACAGGTTCAAGATCTGATGATGGATCAATTGAATTAGGTATTCCAAATAAACTTAATGATGATTTAACAATTGTTGAATCCGGTGATCTGGTTTTGCAAAGGAAAATTCACCTTATAAATGATGCTATTGATGAAATTGGTTTCACTTGGTTTAATTTCCAACTTTTCTGTATTGCAGGTTTCGGTTATTCAGTTGATTCTCAAATGGAAATGATTCAATCATCTGTTAAAAAATATGTTGATTTACAAATGAAAGGTGGTGGGTATCCAATTTCAACTGAAATTTTTTATGCAGGTTTAATTGTTGGTTCTATTCTTTTCGGATTCGGTGCTGATATGATTGGTAGAAAATTAGCTTTTAATTCATCTCTTTTATTAACTGCAACTTTTGGTTTCTTTACTGGTGGTTGTTCAAGTTATGCAATGTATTGTATTTTCATGTTTTTATCAACTGTTGCTGCAGGTGGTAATATTGCAACTGATGTTGCAGTTTTCATGGAATTTTTACCTTCAAAATATCAATATATGAATACATCAATGGCAGCTTGGTGGGGGGTTGGTCAAACAATTGCATCATTGATTTCTTGGGCTTTTATTCCAAATAATTCATGTTCAACTCCATTTTGTTCATCTTCAGATAATAGAGGTTGGAGATATGTTTGGTATGTTAATTCAGGTATTGTTATGGGTGCTGCATTATTACGTTTATTTGTTTTAAAATTAGATGAAACTCCAAAATTCTTAGTTTCTACAGGTAGAGATGAAGAAGCATTTGAAGCAATTATGAAAACTGCTAAAAAATATAATAGAAAATGTTCATTAACTCTTGAACAATTAAAGGAATGTGGTGAAATTGAGAAAACTTACTTCGATTCATCAAAGGCAACTAATGTTACATCTGCAATTAAAGAACTATGGACAACAACAAAGGTCAATTTATCAATTTTATTCTCCAACAAGACAGTTATTAGATCAACAACTTTAATTTTAATTTCTTGGATGTTTATTGGTATTTCATATTCAGTTTTCTATAATTTCCTTTATATTTATATTGCAACTCATGGTGGTGATACAGGTAGTTCTAATTATATTGTTTATAGAAATGCAACTTTAGATAATTTTACAGGTATTTTCGGTCCAATTTTAGGTGGTTTATTAATTATGATTCCAAAAGTTGGTAGAAGAGGTACAATGGCTTTCGGTGCATTATCAGGTATGGCAATTTTATTTGGTTATACAACTGTTAGAACTCCAAGTGCTGATGCAGGTTTTGGAAGTGCAACTTATTTCTTTATTAATGTTTATTATTCATGTCTTTATGCTTATACACCGGAAGTTTTCCCAACAAAGGCTAGAGCAACAGGTGTTGCAATTTGTTTGGTAGCAGGTAGAATATCCGGTGCATTTGCACCTGTTGTTTATTGGTTTGGTGAAAAAAGTGGGTCCAGTGTTCCAATTTGGGTTTGTGGTGGTATAATTGGTTCATTATCAATACTTGCAGTTTTAATGCCTTTTGAACCAAGTAAACAGAGATCCGTTTAAGTTTTTTACAATATCCTTTTACTTATTTTTATAAACCCATTATACTTTCTTAATATATCCGTTTAATTATCAACAACATAACACGAAACATTAACGTGTCAGTAGATCTCGTGCCCATATTAATTGTTACTGCACGTGGATTGTAACATTTTTCACATGCAAATTTGTTGGAGGCTCAACATGTATTTTCTAAGAGGTATTTAAACCATGATAAATTCCTCTTATTTATTGCCAAATATTTCTTTTTTGAATACTCTGGACAAGCAACTATATAATGTCTGATAGTATAAACATAGTGTCAAATGATAATATCATAAATAATTATGAAAAGAATGATTCATTAAATGAAATTACCTCTGAGAGATACAATATTGATAATTCATCCTCTGATTTTGATTCAGAGAAGGGTGAATTAAGTTTAGGTGATGATTTAACAATTGTCGAGTCTGGTGATTTAGTATTACAAAGGAAAATTCACCTTATTAATGACGCTATTGATGAAATCGGTTTCACTTGGTTCAATCTAAAACTCTTTTGTATTGCAGGATTTGGTTATTCAGTTGATTCACAAATGGCAATGGTTCAATCAGCCGTTAAAACTTATGTCGATTTACAAATGAAAGGTGGTGGTTACCCAATTGCAACTGAAATTTATTTTGGTGGGTTAATTTTAGGTTCAATTTTGTTTGGTTTCGGAGCTGATTTGATTGGTAGAAAAACGGCATTTAATTCATCTCTTTTGTTATCATCAATATTTGGATTTTTAACAGGTGGTACTTCAAGTTATGCAATGTATTCAATTTTTATGTTTTTATCAACAGTTGCTGCAGGTGGTAATTTAGCTACTGATGTTGCAGTTTTCATGGAATTTTTACCTTCAAAATATCAATATTTAAATACATCAATGGCAGCTTGGTGGGGGGTTGGTCAAACAATTGCATCATTGATTTCTTGGGCTTTTATTCCAAATCATTCTTGTAAGGAAGCTTTTTGTCCCTCATCGGAGAATAGAGGTTGGAGATATGCTTGGTATACTAATTCAGGTATTGTTTTAGGTGCTGCATTATTACGTTTATTTTATTTAAAACTTGATGAAACTCCAAAATTCTTAGTTTCTACAGGTAGAGATGAAGAAGCATATGAAGCAATTATGAAAGTTGCAAATCAATATAATAGAAAATGTTCATTAACTTTGGAACAATTAAAAGCATGTGGTGAAATTGAACATACATATTTTGATTCATCCAAAGCAAGAGATATTACATCAGGTTTAAGAGAATTATGGAGAACTACAAAAGTTAATTTAAGTATTTTATTTTCAAATAAAATTGTTATTAGATCAACAATTTTAATTATGATTTCATGGATGTTTATTGGTATTTCATATTCAGTTTTTTACAATTTTTTATATATTTATATTGCATCACATGGTGGTAATACAGGTTCAACACCATATTTAGTTTATAGAAATTCAACAATTGCAAATTTTGTTGGTATTTTCGGTCCAATTTTAGGTGGTTGGTTAATTTTATTACCAAAATTTGGTAGAAGAGGTACAATGATTTTCGGTTCACTTTCAGGTATGGCAATTTTATTTGGTTATACAACTGTTAGAACTCCAAGTGCTGATGCAGGTTTTGGAGCTGCAACTTATTTTTTCATTAATATTTATTATGCTTGTCTTTATGCTTATACTCCGGAAGTTTTCCCAACAAAGGCAAGAGCAACTGGTGTTGCAATTTGTTTAGTTGCTGATAGAATTTCAAGTGCATTTGCTCCAGTTATTTATTGGTATGGAGAGAAAAGTGGTTCAAGTGTTCCAATTTGGGTTTGTGGTGCAATTGTTGGATGTTTATCAATATTTGCATTCTTAATGCCATTTGAACCATCCAAAAAGAGAAGTGTTTAGAGAAATACCTTTCTAGAATTTTTTTTATATTATTCTTAATTTTTATATTAGGAAAAAACCAGTTTCCTTTCTAACACGTTTAACAGAATTTATCCAAGAATCACCAGTATTCCAAGTATCTTTTAATATTTTCAAAACATCACCAGCTGGAGCATTACCACCTAAGAATTGAATATTAAATCTATCATAAAAAAAATCACGATGTTTTAAATCAATTGATTCACAAGCTGCAACAAATAATGGGAAAACTGCACAATTTTCTGTATTACTTGCAGATTCTATATCATTTTTAAAATGATTAAAAACTTTACCAACCATTTTTTGAACAATTGAATTTGATCTTGGAATTTTATAAACTCTTCTATAAAGATGAATAATACCTGAATAATAGAAAATTTTATTTACAATATTTAATAAATAATCAGATTCTGTTGGATCATTTTTATTTTTCTTGGAAGATTTAAAAGATTTATAAGCAGTATTAAATTCAAATTCCCATTCAATTGCCTTTGATAAAATTTCAGTTGAAACAGTTTTCGAATCTTGATTTTTATCTTCTTCAACCATATTTAAAATTGGAATTAATTTATCGAAAATAATCATAAAATTAATATCAAAACCTAAAAATAAATCAATTTTTGAATTTGATTTTAATTGATAATTAGTGAAAACAGGATTTGGTCTATAAGGCATTTTAAAATTTTTTGGAGATATTGCCATCATTATACCAATAATTTCTAAATAACCAATCCAAGTAATTAAAAAATATGATAATGGATTTTCCTCTTCTGATATTAAATATTTACCATTTGATAATTTAATAACTTTTTCATCATTTTCAATAAATTTATGGAAACTATGTCTAGCTAAATCAATAATTTCTTTATATTTTTCAATTTGATTACCTGAAAAAATTTTTTGAATACATAGGAATAAAGCTGTAATGCATGAAATTTCACTTTTTAAATTAAAATTTGTGAAAAGTCTATATAAACCTCTTGAAGTTAAATGTTCAATTAATTCTAATGAGAAATTTTCATCAAATAATACCAAACTTCTATGATGTAAAGCATGTGCAACTAATAAATCCATTAAACAACTATTTTCTTTAGCAAATTGTGGAATTAATACATGCATGGGGTTATTTTTATAAATTTGAGGTCTAGCACAGACAATAAAATGTGAAGTAAAATGAACAAAGAAATTAAATGCATCATTATAATAAGGATGATCTAATAAATTTTCAGGTAATGGTAATAAAGGAATTTCACTTTTATGTATAAATGAAGATACTGTATTAGAGTTATCATTCTTTTTATCATCAATAGGGTCAAAATTATCACTAATTTTCAATTTATCATCATTCTTCTTCTTAATTGGAAATTCATCAATATAATGATCATTTTCATCACTCTGATTATCAAAATTTAACAATTCCCTATCTTTAATAATTAATTTCTTTTTACTTTGTGCAAGTTTTTGATTTTGAAATACCATTTCAAATGAATAAATACAATTTATACCACGTTTCAAACATCTTGAACAAATTGGTTTTAATTCATCACATTTAGCCTTTAATTTTTTACAACCATTACAACCCAATCGACTTCTTCTTTTAGCAACAAATGTAGATTTCTTCATAGTAATTATACACCTGTTCTATTAATGTACACATCAATTGATAAACCAGTAGATCTCCCTATAATAGATAACAAAATCAGAAGGTTAAAAAATTGGGTGCACTGAGGTCGGGATTTTTAAACAGTGTGTTAACTCTATGGGTGGATTTATTAAGTATATTATAAGGGTACTTCTTCTTTTTAATAAGGGATAATGTCAGATACAGTTGGTGCATCACCATCAGAACAACTGCTAGAGGCTGCACGTCGAAACAATGTTGATCTTTTACATGAATTATTAAACAATTATCAAGATAAACCTAATGAAGCAATTGAATTAATTAATTCATCAATTGATGCAGCTGGTAATGGTGCATTACATTTAAGTGCTAAATATGGTAATTATGAATTAATGGATCAATTATTAGATTTAGATGGTGTTAATGTTAATATTAAAAATAAATTGAATGGTAATACACCATTACATTATGCAGTTTATTATTCATTTGAAGATAGTGAATTTTCATTATTTTTAGTTAATGAATTAATTAATTGTGGTGCAGATTGTTCAATTAAGAATAATGATAATTTAAAACCTATTGATATAATTGGTGATTCTAGTCCAGAAATTAAGGAAGCTTTAGAATCTGCTCAATATGCATCTGTAATGGATTCAAATGTAGATGAAATTCCAGAAAATAATGATGATGATATTGATGAACCAAGTGATGATGATGATGATGAAGATGTGTAATTTATATAATAGTAGTCACTTGCAGAGATATAGATTTTTGAGTTTAAAAGTATTTAAATAACGCAAAACACAAAACTAACAACGAACAATGCACAATATAAAGATTATTTCAAAAGTTGTAATCCATTATAGTATTATCTTTACTCTATAACACTTATAATCTGATTAAAACAAACAAACAAAGAGTATAATAAACAGTAACAAACTTAACAAAGTTCTAATAATAAAAATAGAAATTGCCTAATCGGGTAACGCGGTAAACTTGACTCATTTTCAAAAATTCACTTTTTTTTCACTTTTTTTTCACTTTTTTTGGTGAAAACTTTGATTGATTGGTTATTTGGTAAGTTCAGAGTTTTCTTGTTCTTTTCCCACTTGTTTGTTCTTTTTTTTTTGTTTTTTTCTTTTCTTTTCTTTACTCTTTCTTCTTTTAGTATCATTGAATATGCCATTAGTTAATCTATTAAACACTGTTAAAACGACAACTATTCATAACAACAAGAAATTTTTTGCATTAGTTGCATTAAATCCAATTTTAAGAACTTCCATTACAAAATCTATCAACAAACAACCTCTTACATCATTTAAAAGAACTTATTCAACTAGATCAACAGTTATTCAATTATTAAATAATATTGGTTCAAAACGTGAAGTTCAACAATATTTAAAATATTTTACATCAGTTAAACAACAACAATTTGCAGTTATTAAAGTTGGTGGTGCAATTATTACACAACAATTACCACAATTAGCATCATGTTTAGCATTTTTATATCATTTAGGTCTTTATCCAATTGTTTTACATGGTACAGGACCACAAATTAATGAAATTTTAGAAAATGAAAATATTGAACCAAATTATATTGATGGAATTAGAATTACTGATGAAAAAACAATGAAAATTGTTAGAAAATGTTTCCTTGAACAAAATTTAAAATTAGTTACAGCATTGGAGAAAATGGGTGTTAAGGCAAGACCAATTACTGGTGGTGTTTTCAATGCTGAATTTTTAAATAAGGAAAAATATAAATTAGTTGGACAAATTAATTCAATTAATAAAGAACCAATTGAAGCATCAATTAAGGCAGGTGCATTACCAATTTTAACTTCATTAGCAGAAAATTCTTCAGGTCAATTATTAAATGTTAATGCAGATATTGCAGCTGGTATGATTGCAAGAGAATTTAAACCTTTAAAAATTGTTTATTTGAATGAAAAAGGTGGTATTATTAATGGTAATACAAATAATAAAATTAGTGTAATTAATTTAGATGAAGAATATGAAAATTTATTAAAAGAATCATGGGTTAAATATGGTACAAAATTGAAAATTAAAGAAATTCGTGATTTATTAATGCATTTACCACGTTCATCATCAGTTGCAATTATTAATGTTGATGATTTACAAAAGGAACTTTTCACTGATTCTGGTGCAGGTACATTAATTCGTCGTGGTTATAAATTAACAAGTTATGATGATTTAAATAAAATTAATTTAACTTTATTGAAAAAAAATTTAATTGATGAAGTTAATGATGTTGATGAATATTTATCAAATTTAAAACCTGGTAATTTCCGTATTTATGCAGATGAACCAATGGAAGTTTTAGCAATTGTTAAAAAAAATGAGGATGGTAATGATATTGCAAAATTAGATAAATTAATTGTTTCTAAATCAGGTTGGTTAAATAATGTAACTGATAATATTTTTAAATTATTAGAAAGAGATTTCCCAAATCTTTATTGGATTGTTTCAGAAACTGATGATAATATGTCATGGCATTTTACTAAATCTCAAGGTTCATATACAAAACCTGGTGAAGTTTTATTTTGGTATGGTATAAATGATTTAAATAAGGCAAGTGAATTAATTAATAAATTTGTTGGATCTGAAAAGAATAAGGGTATTAAGGAAAATAATGTTTTCTCCAACAAGACACAAATTAGATCATTCCATTCCACAAAATTACTCAATGATAAGAAAAAAATTGCACTTATTGGAGCTCGTGGATATACTGGACAAAATTTAATTTCATTAATTGATAATCATTCAGAATTAGAATTATTATATGTATCATCACGTGAATTAGCAGGTACACCTCTTAAAGGATATAATAAAGAAAAAATTATCTATTCGAATTTAAATTTTAATGATATTAAAACAATTGAAAAAAATGGTGAAATTGATATGTGGGTTATGGCATTACCAAATAAAGTTTGTAAACCATTTGTTGAATCAATTGAAGAAGTTTCCAATAAGGGTAAGATAATTGATTTAAGTGCTGATTATAGATTTGATAAATCAAGTAAATGGACTTATGGATTACCTGAATTAAAGGGTAGAGAAGGTATTAAAATTGCTGATAAAATTTCAAATCCTGGATGTTATGCAACATGTGCACAATTAATAATTGCACCAATTAAAGAATATATTAATAAAATGAGTAAACCAAATATTTTCGGAGTTAGTGGATATTCAGGTGCAGGTACAAAACCATCACCTAAAAATGATATTAATTTCTTAAAGGATAATATGATTCCATATTCATTAACTGATCATATTCATGAAAGAGAAATTGGATTTCATATTGGAAATAAAGTTAATTTTATGCCACATGTTGGATCATGGTTTCAAGGTATTGCAATGACAGTTAATATACCATTAATTGAAAATCATGGATTAACCAAGGAAAAAGTTGATGAAATTTATAATGAATATTATAAAGGTGAGAAATTAATTAAAATAATTGGTAATGAAATACCATTAGTTCATGATATTAGTGGTAAACATGGATGTTTAATTGGAGGATTTAAAATTAGTGAAGAAGGTGATAGATTAGTTATTGTTGGAGTTATTGATAATTTATTAAAAGGTGCAAGTACACAATGTTTACAAAATATTAATCTTGCATTAGGTTATGATGAATTTGAAGGTATTCCATTATTTTAATTGTGTATAGTTTATATTATATAAAGTATTTAAAGAAAAGACATAGTAAAGTAAAATAGAAGACAATAATTTTTCAGTGACATGAAATTTTAATTTTTCATCGCTGTGTTAAGTTCTTTTAGTATACTATAACTTCTTTATCTTCTTTCTGTAAGAATGTCATATGGAATAGGGAATATGATGCAGGGTATTCGAAATGTTATGAGAGTGAACCAGTTAATGTTTTGTAGGAAAGTTCATGATGATAAATTATCATTGTTGAAAAGTATACTGAATAATCCTCAAAGTGAAGTTAAGGATACTACTGTGAAGTATAATAAGGATAATAAGTATCGTAATAAGAGAGATGGGGATAGAGGTGGATATAAGAAGAAAGAAGGGTATGTTAAAAGAGATGGTGGCAATACTAATAAATATGGTAATAAAAAGTATCCAAAGAATAATAAAAATGATAAATATGATAAACAAGTAATTAAGGATGAAGAGACATTACTAAAGGAAAAACGTATTAAGGAAATACAAACAGTTTTCAATACAGGTAATGATAGGGATAAGGAAGCAGCTAAGAGAATTATTAAGGAAGTACTTGAAAGTAATAAGAAAGGTATTGTACAAATTATTCGAGAAGGTGGTAATGTTGAATATTGTCATATTTATGATTCATTTAAAGGTATGAAATTAAATGAGAAAGGATTTTTAATTGTTGGTAATAGAAATGTTAAAGTAAGAGGAGAGAATGATGAAAATATTGAAAAATTTGGTATTGAAGAGGGTGAGAAAGTAATTATATTAAAAGTTAGTGATAGAGAATTAGTTATTAAACAATATGGAGATTATTTGAATAGTAAAGTAGTTGAAATATTAAAACAAAGTAATAGTAAGATTATTGAGAAACAAATGAGGGGTAAAGAAAAAGAGGGTAGAGGTAGAGGAGGTGATGGTAATAAACTTGTACAAATTGGATGGAATATAAGTATTAATGATTTAATGGGACAAAAGAAATTTGAAATTGAGAGTCATTTAAAAAGAGGTGATGATATTGATATTGTAATTGATGATAAAGAAATATTAGATAAGGATAATCAATTTGATAATATTGAAGAAAAGATGGTAATTTATAGGAATAGACGTAAAGAATTGAGTGAAATTGAGGAATTAAGAAGAAGTAAAGTAATTAGTAAATTGGGGGAGATGTTGGAGAGTGTTGAAGGTTTACCAATGGGTAATATTGGAGATGAGAGAGGGTATTTAGAGAGTAGAATGATTATTAGAGTTAAAGGTATTAAAAATAAGAATGTTAAGGAAGATAAAAAGGATAAGAAAGAACAGAAGAGATTTGAGAAACAGATGAAAGCTGAGAGAAATGAACAGAGAAGATTGGAGAAGTTGAAACAACAACAAGAACAATTAAAAGAGATAATACCTGTAAATAAATAAATAAATACTGTAAATAATCATGTCAAAACTTACGTAATAAACGTAATATCCGATACATCCGACCGACGCGACTACAGACTACCGACCTACCGACTCTTCTCCTCCTTTCTTTCTTTCTTTATAAATTCTAATTTCCCAATTCTTCCATTATTTAATAGAAGATATTATGATATAATTTTTCAAATTACATTCATTCATTCATTTTTATAATTATTAAATATTTGTATCATTAGACAACCAAATGTCACAAACTTTAGAGATAGATTATGAGGCATTACCTGATAATTCACCATTAATTTCACAATTAATTGCAGGTGCTTTTGCAGGTATAATGGAACATACAATTATGTATCCAATTGATTCAATTAAAACTAGAATGCAAACTTTTAAAATTAATTCAAATGATGGTATAATATCATCATTTAATAAAATTTCCGCTTCAGAAGGTACTTTCGCCCTTTGGAGAGGTATTTCTTCAGTTATACTTGGTGCAGGTCCCGCTCATGCAATTTATTATATGGTTTTCGAATCAACAAAGACTTCACTTTGTAATAATTTATTAAATCATAATCACATTAATAATGAAGATACTCCTACGAATATAAATAATATTAATAATATAAATAATTTTATTGTTACAAATGAAAAACATCCTCTAATTGCAAGTTTAAGTGGTGTTACTGCAACTATAACATCAGATGCATTAATGACCCCCTTTGATGTTATAAAGCAAAGAATTCAAAATAATAATAATAATATTCAAAATTTAAAATCTATCATTAAAACTTCAAAATTTATTTATCAAAATGAAGGTTTAAAAGCTTTCTTTATAAGTTATCCAACAACTTTAATTTTAAGTATACCATTTGCAGCTATTAATTTCGGTATTTATGAATTTTCAAGTGATAAATTAAATCCAAATCAATTATATAATCCAATTATACATTGTATATCAGGTGGTATTTCAGGTGCATTAGCTGCAGCTGTTACAACTCCATTGGATTGTATTAAAACAATTTTACAAACTAAAAGTTTACCAAATTCAAATAGTTTATTAACTGCAACTAATGCATTATATAAACAGGGTGGTTTACCTTCTTTCTTTAGAGGTTTAAAACCAAGAGTTGTTTTCAATGTACCTGCAACTGCAATTAGTTGGACTGCTTATGAAATGGCAAAAGCTTATTTATTGTAAGGCACTATCTTATACTCTTATACAACTTTCCTACTAGTTTACTTTAATGATCTTAATTAATTAAAAAACAATCTTTTTTCTCTCTCTTTACTCCTTGTTAAATAGATTTATATAATATATTTTATAAATAACATATATTATACAACTTTTGTTGCAATAAATGAAAAAACTACACTAATTGTTATAAATCCAATAAAATTAAAGAATGCTAATCTTGAATAAGCTCTCTCTTCTTCCTCTGTTCTAAATGATGCAAATATATTCCTCAAACTTTGAAACATGTTCATCGTTGATGTCTTATACCAAATACCGGTAGAGAAAGAAGTATACTTAAAGACATAAGTATAAATTCTATGAAATTCGCTTTTTTAATTAAATTACCTTCACTTCACTTCACTTCTTTTCTTTTCTTATCTTTTCAATAGGTAAGGTTCTTTTAATAAATGACAATGAAAGAAGGTGCATTACATAGAGAATGGAGTCTTTGGAATCAATTGAAGTTGAATAAATTGAATAATTTGAAAAATGTTAATAATGTTAATAATGTTAATAATACCAACACTATTGATATTCCCATTATCTCCGATATTAATGAAAAGACTAATATTAAATATGATTCACCTTACTCCTATAATGAAAAGAAATTATCAAAAATTACTAATAATAAATCATTTAAAACTATTAAATATTTAACTGTTTTCCTATTTCTTTTCTGGACTATCCGTAACTTAATCTCATACCCTTTCCCTACCACCAAACCATGTCATGAAACCATTTCAAAACCAACTTTTTCAATGAAGAACTACCAATCAATTCCAATGAATTTACAATCATTAAAAAACATCTCATCACCACATGAAGTAATTGATATCCCATTTTCAGCTTATTCAAACAATTCTCAACCTGTCTACTCTCATCAACTTTTCCAACATTCATTCGGTAATTCTTGGAATAAACCAATCTTAATCAAGTACATCCCACCACCTTCAAATATTAACTATAATAGAGTTATTTTCTCATTAGATACTTTAATTGATGGTGTTCAATATGATAGAATAATTCATATTTATTTAAATAATAATGAAATTTGGAGAAGTTCAACAATTGAACCAAATGGTAAATTATCTCATTCTTTCACTGAAAAAGATATGACAATGTATTCAAAATTATTTCAATCAGAAGGTGATTTATTGATTCAATTGGATAATATAATTACTCCAAAATTAACAGGGAAGTTCAATATAACTATTTTCGCATCTTACTTCAATGAAAGGGAACATCCAATTAAAAATATCTCAGGTGGTAGAAAGAATAGAACATTAGCTGATCATCCTGATTTAATCCCTCTAACTCCTAATAAATATGGTATTGAATATCCACCAATTGCATATTATCCAGATTCCAAACTTTCAATTTCATTACCTGAAATTAACATCAATACAACTCAATTAATGATTCTTCTTACAACTTCAGGTAATGCAGCAGAAGAATTTTGGTATTCTAATTTAATGGATCAATATAAAGATTCATTCTTGTCAAATAATCGTCATTTTTTCGGTCATGGTTCATGTAGAATTATAAATGTTTTCATTAATGGTATTAGAATTCATTCAACAATTCCAAAACCTTATATTTTTACAGGTGGTATTGCACCAACTTTATGGAATTCAATTGTTTCAACTGGTAGTTTTAATATAATGCCTTATCATATTGATTTAACTTCAATTATACCATTATTATGGGATTCATCAGCTGAATTGGAGATTGAAATTTCAAATTGTTTAGATGATGATGAGGAAATTATTGAAAAATCAAGTATTGGATCAAATTGGATTACTTCTGCTTCATTAGCAATTTGGGAAGATGAAAATATTGTTAATTCCTATGGTGATTTAAATATTTCTGATAATTCAACTGAAATTAAATCATTTGCAATTAATCCACCATTTACAGGATTTTTAACTCAAATTATTAAGGCTAAATATAGTAATATTTTACAAAGTAATATAACACATGTTTATCAAAATGGTACAGAATTTAGTAATTTAAGAAATTATGAAAATTTTGCAAATGAAACTTCAATTATTTTGATTAATAAATTCGGTGATAATCAATCATTAGTATTTGCATCAAAATCAAATACATCAATTAATGAAATTGATCAAATAAATGAAAATATCCTAAAAGACTTCACCATGTTAACTAATTCAACATTAGCAACTTCTTTAAAATTCCTCCCTCCAGCTGAAGATACAATGACCGATCCCGATGATATTTCATTTAGTACTAATATTTTACTCACATTTGGATCAAATGCTTATGAACATTCAAAATCATTAGTTGAAATTCTTTCAAAGGAAAATGGTACAGCTGATTTTACAATTTCTAAAAATGGTAATTATGGTACAGGTTCAATGTTACATAATTATACATTAAAAGATATTAGTGGATTAAATTATAATAGAGTTGCATTAGCTGAAAATGATTTAATTGTTTATGATAATATTACTGAATCAAATTCAAAGAAAACAATTAAAACTTCAAATCATTTACCTTGTTATGGAAATAAATATCGTTCATTAATTAATGAATTAGGTTTAAATAATGAAGAATTTACTCAACTTGAATCAATTTTATCAGAAGATGAAATGAATTATCTTGTTAATGCATTAATTGAAAATTAATCGTATACTATTTAATTATTTTATAACTTTTACATTTTTTATATTCTTACTTTTTTACAATTAAATTTTCCATATTATTACTAAATTAAAATAAAAGACTATAAAACCTAAAGAAAAGCAAATATAACTGATTGTAAACGATTGAAAAAAAAGAGAATGAAATGAAACTTTAAAATTTATTATGATTGACGACTATCTTTTGAAATTTGTTCATTATTATCTGCTGAACCATTATCTAAATCTTTTGTATACATTTCAATTTCTTTCCAAAATTGTTGATCATCCTTTGAATTTGCAGTATTAATACCATTATTTGAGAAATCTTTAATAATTTGCTTTTCAGGATCATCAATATTAATTGGTAATTCACTTTCACTAATTGAATTTTTATGATAATAATCAGTTGGTGAACTAACAAAAGTTTTATTATCTTCACTTGATGAACTATAAATTGGTGATGATTGATTAATTGATGTTGGATTACTATTCATAATTGAAGAATTTGCCCACATTGTTGTTAATGGTAAAGAAATTGTAACTAATGCAGTACCAAGAGCTGAAAATGCTTGTGATGAATATTGATCAGTTTCTGAAAATCCATTAAATGAAATTAAAATTAAAATTGTTGGTATAACCATTGTTTGAAATGACATTATAAATAATATATGAAATAAATTAAATTGTGTTAATCCAAGATAACGACGTGTACGAATTGCAAATGCTAATTTTAATAATAACATTAGACAAATTGCACATGATGATGTAACAAATAAAATTAATGGTGTATTAACTAATTTTTTCGGAACTATAACATTATTATTGTAAAATGCTAAATTTGAATAAACCATATAAACAAAATATAATACAAATGATGCAATACCTAATAAAATTGAAATTAAAGTTGCCAAATATCCAATTCTTTTCAATGATTTTTGTGGTGAATCGAAAATAACATAAACTTGATAACAAAATGATATTTCAACTAATCCAATTAAAATAACATAAAATAAATTAGAGACAACTGATATATTACTTGAAGTTTTATCAATAATTGGTATACCTGAAAAATTATATCCAATTGTATTATAAGTTTTAGTTAATGTAACTGCAAATAAACATGATTGTAAAAATAAAACTCCAAGACATGACATATTAAGTATAAAAATTGGTGATTTTTTATTTTTAGTAACCATAAATGTAACTGGTAATGCTAATGCTGATAAACCAATTCTAGTTCCAAATATAATACCTGTAACAACAATATTTTTCATATAAGTATCAAGTAAACCCATTGAAACTTGCATATCACCCAATGTTGGTGATGTAAAATTTAATAAAATTTCTTCTGGATTATCAATTAATCCAGATGTTGGAAAATAATCTGGTATATTAGACATTTGAACTTGTTTGATAAATGAATGAAAATCTAATGTAATTAAGCTGAAGGGTTCAAAGGTTTGTAAAAAAACTAGAAACATACCATCTTTATTGCTTATATTAAATTAAATAAATGGATATCTTTTTCATTTAAACGTTCTCAAAAGAAAAGATCATTACAACAATGATTAGTTTCATGTGTATGAAAAAAATATTCAAAATGTTGCATATCAATAAAATTTCCTTTTTAAGACATGTCAATGTATTTTTTCATAACATTTTTTTTTTTCAAACTCAATTGATAAGAAAATTTCTTTTCCTCTTTATTAAATTTCATAATCATTAGTAAATGATTTCCATTCATTAATTCTCACAATATGTCTCATCGTTGGTCTACCATGTGGACAATTCCAAGGTTTATCTAAAGTTGCTAAATTTTTAACAATTTTTTCCATTTTCGATCTATTTAAAGATTGTCCAATCATTATACTTGACCTACAAGCTCTCATTGCAAACATTGAACGTACTTTACTTGGTCTAGGGAATGTTGTAAATGCACCATCTTGTTCACCAACTAATTGAATTAGTTCATCTAAATCTTTATTATTGAAAATTGTATTTTTTGAATATGGTAGGGAAACTAAATGAATTTCCTCCTGATGTGCATCATCAGATGTGTTATCTCCATTTTCAGGGGATTTTGTTTTAAATTTGAAACCATTTTTTTCAAAAATGTTTAAATTATTTAAAATTGTAAATTTATCAATTGGTGTAATATCTAATTTTTGTGACATAACTAATGGTTGATTTTCAAATTGAGTTTCAGATATCAATCTCTCAAAATTAAATTTTTCATCAGATGCATGTTGATCAACAATTAGAATATCACCAGTATTTTCCTTTAAAACTATGATAAAACCTTTATTAAATTGTCCGATAATTTTTAATTGTAAAAAATCATTTTTATTAATTGATAAACCTAATAATGTTTCTGATAATTCTTTATTTATAAAATCTGATTTTTCCAATAAATTGTTCTTTGATGTGGTATTATCTTCATTACGTCTTCGTTTAGATATAGAGAATTTCAAATCATTTGAATGGATTCTGATTTTTTTAGGATTTCCAGAGGGGATGGAATTATTATGATTATCAGCTATTTGTGATGATGTATCAAATTGCTCTCTTTCAAGAATTGGAAGATCATCATATACGACTTCATCTTCAATTTCAGGAACAAACAATGATTCCTTTTCAACTTCTGGTACAAATAAGAACTCATCTTCATCATTGTCATGAGAATGTGAACAATGAGGGCTATGCTTATCGTTTGCTTCTATACCGATATTAACATCTATCGAATCCTCATTTTTCATACTATCATCCCTAGTATCATTTCTTACATAATGATTAACAATAATTGAACTTCTATCATCAGTAAAATTATCAGTTGAATCAATATTACTATCCATATTTTGACTATCTTTCAACATTGCAGTATCATTAATACTATCATCATCAACGATATCATCCATCAAAATTTGTGAAGTTTCAATAACTCTTGAATTTCTAATTGATGCTCTTTCAACAACATCAATTTCAAAATTATCTTCAATTTCAATTTTATTTTGTGATGAATTATCTTGAACTAATGCAAATGAACTTAATAATTGTTGAGAATATTTATTAATTCTTTGAGAATCATCAACTTGATTTGAATTAAATGGTAAACTATAAGTACCACCATTATACCAAAAATCTTCCAAAAATATAACAATTTTTTCAAATAATAATTTTTCAAATTTATTTGAAAGTAAAATAGTTCTCTTATCAGGAGTTACATTAATATCTAATAAATTTTCATTTATTTGGAAATTAAGCATAATAACAGGATTTTGTAAATAATTCATCTTCTTATAAGTTTCATTTATTAATTTCAATAATTTTTTATATTCAACAGGTCTATTATTCATAAATATGAATTGTCTATCCTTTGTCAATCGACCATCACCAAATGATGCCTTGGATATCATACCATTCATTTTAACCTGATAATCATCATTTAATTCAAGTGATTTATCAATTTCCGTCAATCCATCTAATCCTGATGATCCATAAACATTAATTATATTATCTTTAATTTTTTTATTACCACTTGTTTTCAAAACAACTTTTTTCTTACCCGATATATCAATATTAGTAACAATTATTCTAATATTAGTTAAAATAATTAAGTAAGATATTAACATATCAATACATTTTTGAAATTCTTTCCTGTACATTTTTTCAAAATTAAGTTTCCTTACGGGTAAATCTTTGAAAATTTCAGTAATTTTAACACATGTACCCTTACTCTGATTAACTATTTTCTTGTTTAATAATTCACCACTTTTCTTAAATGTTAATTCCCAACCTTTTGGTGCTTCACTTGCAATTGAAGTAGTTATAGTGATATTACTAATATTACAAATAGAATTCAATGCTTCACCTCTAAACCCCAATGTTTTAACACTGATTAAATTTTCAAATTTCTCTAATTTAGATGTATAATTCTTCAGACAGATATTATTGAAATCTTCACTATTTATACCATCACCATTATCTAAAATTTCAATACCTTCAAGTCCATATTTTTTAAAAGTAATTGAAATAACTGTTGAATTTGCATCAATTGAATTTTCAATTAATTCTTTAACTATACTTTTAAGTTCAGTTATAACCTGTCCTGATGTGATGTTATGTACATCATCTGTCGATATACGATTCATCTTCATTACTCAAAAGAAAAAGAAAAAGTAGTCAGTCATAATATAATACTACGCGTAATATGTTTCTACAACATGAAAATTCCACCGTGTATTAATTTATCACCAGCTTTTTTCATCTTGTTTTTTTATTAAAGGTGGATAATGGCAAATAACTTAACACCCAGTGAGTTAATTGATGTGATAACTTCATTTCTTAGAGTAATTATTGAACAAATATGGTATCAAGTTGAAGTTTATCCAAGAGAATCATTTGAATCATGTATTTTCTATGATTTAGAAGTTAAAACAACAAGGCATCCATTAGTTAAGGCATATCTTGATGAATTTATTAATAATATTATAAAATTATTTAATGATGGAATTATAAGTAAGATATATTTGGAAATATATGAAAATAATAATTTAAAATATTCTTT
>JAJMAS010000133.1:2461-16315 GCA_030565065.1 Pichia cephalocereana | reverse complement strand
AAATCAACCAATTAAATTACTGAGAAACTGCCAAAATTAATTTACGGGTCAATTAAAAAATATCTCAATCACTAAATTTTCATATTAGTCTCTCATAACAATAATAAAAAGGAAAAATTTCCACTCGCTCTTCCACTAAATCAAGTTTCAACCAAAAGTGTATTTAATAAACGGTCCTCCGCTCAATTTGGTTATTTGTTGTTCATTATTTCCATTTATCCTCTTTTTTTTGCCTTTTGCTTTTTCTCTTTTGATCTTCTCTTCTTTTATCAGGTAGTTTCTTAACTTAGTATTATCCTTATATAATTATCTAACTATGTCTGAATCAAAAATCCAATCTAACTTCTGGACCGATTTCCTTATGGGTGGTGTCTCTGCTGCTGTCTCCAAAACTGCTGCTGCTCCAATTGAAAGAGTTAAATTATTAATTCAAAATCAAGATGAAATGTTAAAGCAAGGTAGATTAGCAAAGAGATACGAAGGTATTGGTGAATGTTTCTCAAGAACTGCTAAGGAAGAAGGTATTGTTTCTTTCTGGAGAGGTAATACTGCTAATGTTATTAGATATTTCCCAACTCAAGCTCTTAACTTTGCTTTCAAAGATAAATTTAAGAAAATGTTTGGTTTCAAGAAAGATGAAGGTTACTGGACTTGGTTTGCAGGTAACTTAGCTTCTGGTGGTATGGCCGGTGCAACTTCTTTATTTTTTGTTTATTCATTAGATTATGCAAGAACTAGATTAGCAAATGATGCAAAGGCTGCAAAGGGTAATGGTGAAAGACAATTCAATGGTTTATTCGATGTTTACAAGAAGACTATTGCTTCTGATGGTATTGCAGGTTTATACAGAGGTTTCTTACCATCTGTTGTTGGTATTGTTGTTTACAGAGGTTTATACTTTGGTTTATTCGATTCCTTAAAGCCAGTCGTTTTAGTTGGTTCATTAGAAACTAACTTCTTAGCTGCTTTCTTATTAGGTTGGGCTGTTACTACTGGTGCTTCTACCGCTTCTTACCCATTAGATACCGTTAGAAGAAGAATGATGATGACTTCTGGTCAAGCTGTCAAATATAAGGGTGCTTTCGATGCTTTCACTCAAATTGTTGCAAAGGAAGGTGTTAAATCCTTATTCAAGGGTTGTGGTGCTAACATCTTAAGAGGTGTTGCCGGTGCCGGTGTCATTTCTATGTACGATCAATTACAAGTTATCTTATTCGGTAAGAAATTCAAATAAGTATGTTGATTAATTGATTAATTTATTTATTTAATTTATTAACCTTATTTATTTATTTATTTCTAATCTATTATTATTACTAGGATTATATAAAACTTATTCCCTGTTTTTATATTACTTGTATTTAACCTGATAATATAATACTTTATTCAATTTAGTAAAATCTTTCAAAACGGTATTTTAAAAGTTTTTCATGTTTCCCCCATGAAATATTGATTTTTCACCGTTCCGCTGGTTACCCAATTAGGCAATTATTATAGGTGGCTGGTTTGATCTGACGATTGTTAAATAACTTAGTATCTGATAACAAAATGATTGTTGAATTACCGCTGATCATATTGATTTATTGATTCGGTATTGTGACCTATCGTATTTACTCCATCGATCTTGATTGATATCTATACCTATTTCTTTTATATTCTACAAAATATAAAATAACTAAACAATACACAATATCTAATCTATATCTCTACCTTTAAATACTTCTTTATTCAATAAATATGAAGACTCAAAAGAACAAAATCTTTGATAAATTAACTAAAAATATAAGTTTCGAAAAACTAACTAGAACGCCATCTCCTTCACCAACTAATGAATCATTTGACTCAAAACTAACTTCTTCAAATAAATTACAAAAACCTCATAATACAAAACAAAATATAAGATCTCATAATATTAATGATAAAATAATACCAATACCAAAATTATCACCTAATTTATCATCTTCAAATAATTCAGATTCTAAAGAATTGAAAAATAATGCATTTGAAGTTGTTTTCGATAGTAGTGAAAAGAAAACTCAGGATAAATCAATTCAAAATATTCATCCATTAGATGAACCATTCATTTTAAGAAATGGTAAAAAAATATTCCCAAATAGTGATGCCAATAGCGATATAAACTCAAATTCAACAATTGATATAAATGACATTGTAAAGATAGTGAAGAATGTACTCTCCATTATTTATTCAAACCTTTACAATTTTTGGAAAATGGACCTTCATTTTAATTTAATGATATCAAATGATAAATCATTGAAAATACATATACCCAGTTTGGTTTTTACTCTTATTGGAGGGAAACTCTTACTTACAATATTTAAATCATCTGATCCGGAAACTATCAATGTTTTACGATCTCAACCGACTAATAATAACACAAGTATTTTCCCATTATTAATACTTATAGGATTTTTTTGCTATTGTTATTTCAACTACTCTTCTACATGCACAACCACACCAACTGAAGAAATACCGGAACCAAAAGTGAAAAAATTCAATACATCAGCTAAATCATTGGATTCATCAATTGGTAGCACGGATACTAATAATATTTGGGATTCTGAATCAAATAATGAATATGAATCAGATGTGACTCCTCCATTGACTAGAAAGAATAGTTCTCCTATAGCACTTACGAGGAACAATAGTTTAACAAATAAACTTGAAACACTGATTAACAAAAATAAGCCACCTGTTTCTAAAAATTACCATCCAGTACATCGTTATGAAGAACGTAAAAGATCAAATACTGGGAAACTGAATTTAAATCTACCTCAAGAATATAAAAGGAATCACTCACCTACAAAACAAGCACAGATGAAACATTCAAATAATAGTTTTGATGAATTAAGTCGTAAAAGAAGAGAAGAAATGCTTAAAGGATTCAATACCTAACTCTATATACACACATTTTAAACATTTATCTATTTATTTCTATTTATTTATATACAACTTCCTTGTAAATTATATTTCTTAGTTTTTATTTTTATCAAGATTTGCATAATCATATAATTTAACTTGAAATTTATCCATTTTCATATTAACTGCATTATTTGAATCAATTCTAACAGTTGGACCTTTTGCCTTACCACCCCAATTTAATGAATCGTTAAGTTCTTGAATTCTGAATTTTGGTTTACGTTCAATACATTTTAAGTATAATTCCTCTGCTAATCCATTTAATCCATCATTCATTAATTTTAAAATAACATTTTCAAAAATCTTTTCAATATTTGGTGAATCAAACTTTACACAAATTAAATTGAGAATTGAATCAATTTCTTTAATATCATTCTTGACAATTGAAAATAACAATTCATCAGCAACATTGATTGGTGGAGTATAGAAATGTATGAAATCTTTAACTTTTTTGTAAAATGCTGATAATAAATCTGAATGTTTTGCAATAATGTTGAAAGAATAATATAATATTTTAGATTGTACATCACTATCCAAATTTTCTAAATTTAGTACATTTTCAGTTATTGTAATCAAAGTTGTTAACTCATTAGTAGTGATTTTTTCTGTATGGTTAAGACTAAAATAATACAATGCAAATAATCTTGTGATTTTTTCATTATTCATCTCCCCATATAATTTCGGTAATTTATCAAAATCAATTATTACATTAATTTCATCAGCAAATTCATCTTCAATATGATTATCGTTCTTATTAGTCTTCAAAATATCCCAAAATCCAATTTTCTCTAGCTTTTCATCTTTCTTTGTTAAATAATATAAGAATTTAGCGTATGATTTGTATTTAAGTCCATTGGCTCTAGTGAAAAGATAATAATAAACAAACTCATCGTAGATTGGTAACGGTAATATTAATTTTCCAAATCTATCTTTCATTAATACTTCATCATTAAATCTCTGGAACATAACCAAATCATTTTCAACTTCAACCTCTTCACGTGGTTTAGTAAATGCACAAGCATCATAAATATCTGAAAACTTTCTACTTTCTTTAATCTCTTCAAAATCTTCAATAACTGCATTTGATTCCACGATCATATTTTTTAATGAGTCTTTATAATGTTTCTTAAGATGGTTATTCATTGCATATTGATAAAATGGTATGAAATATCTTGCATCGAATACTCTTCTTTGCCTACTTGGTAAAAATTCATCATCAAGATCTTCAGCATACATGGTTAATAGACGACGATTTTTCTCCCTATCTAATTTATATGTCTTGTTAATGACCCTTGAAACATTTTCAGCATATGGTATATGTTTTGATAATCTTTTTAATAGATAAATAAAATATTCTTTATCTTTATTGTCAATTAAATTAAAGATATGTAATAAGTTTTCTCTACTTATAATGAAATTTGTTTCATATCTACTAACCGTGACAAATAATTGCATAATTTCTTTTGATATTTTTTTTTCTGATCTATTCGAAATTTTGGCAATTGAAAATCTCTCTGCGATATATCTATTGAAGTCAGCATTTCCGTCAAATCGAACTTTATATTTGAGTAGCTCCTTTTTTTTTTCTGCTAATGAATAGATTTCATAAATGGGAGTGATATCCCAATTATAATAATTTTTTATTGCAGTTTTTTGAAATTTTTGAAATAAGTAAATATTCAAATCATTCTTTTGTATTTTATCGCATTCAAGTTCTTTAATGGCATTAGTAAGTCTTGCGTAAATTCCAAACCAAATCCCACCGGTCATTGACTTATAATCACTGAAAAACTCAACATAACGTTTGATAATATCTATAGGTAAATCAAGCTTATCATTTTTATAAACAAACTCACCACAATCAAGTATTAATGAATCATTCAAACCTGTGAGTGCTAATAAAATCTTTTGATATGCTGGTATTAATGAAACAGCTAAGACAACTCCGTTTAAATAATGAATACCCATAACTTTTCTAATAAAAGCATTATAAATTTTTAATTTATCATCATCACTGATCAGCTCAATTAACAGATTATTTTGCTTGAAAAATTTTTTCAAAAAATCAAAGAAAGCTATTGGTGTATAAGATTCTACCTCCTGTGATACTAATTGTGCAATAAGATAATCCATTCCATAATCCCTGAATGTTGATAATGTAGACAAAAATCTATTTGCGTGAGTTATTTGATCACCATAATTGTGAATCATTTGAAAAATTTCATTAGGTTTGAATAATAGTAATCCTTTGAGTATCGAAACTTTGGATACATGATATTTATAAAATATATCCTTAGTCTTTAGGTCATCATTACCACCTGTTAAAACAAAATCACATCTACTTGGATCCTCATCCATCCATTTCTTGATAAATTCTGTATTTTCAAATGTGAAATTACATGATAATAAGGATCTCATTAATTTTTCATGATAAATTGAAGATGGTTGAACTATTTCAAATAATTTTGAAACATCTTCCTCTGTAATCATTTTGTATTCTTTGAATTTTGTTCTATAAGTGTTAAAAAATTTATTAATTTCATTTACATCAGAGTTATGGGTATTAATAACACTTGAGAGATCAAATTTGTCAAAGCTCGGTACATAATATGTACCATTCAGTCCAATAATTTCAAATATAAATTCTTGAACTTCTTTATGCTCATCTTCAACATTTACCGCATATTTGAAAGCAGATAACTTAAAAGTTTCTAATAATTGTTTGTTGTACTCAATGCTAGGATCAAGATTATTCAAATCACGAAATAAATCTCTAATCAATGATATGTCATTTTGTTTAATTAATTGATCAAATAATATTGATGCTATACTCAAAGGTAATTTATTTGAGATACACTCAATTTTGTAACAAGAAAGTTCTACACTTAAATTATCAGGTATCAGTTTTAATTCAAAGTCATTCAATTTTGGTATTAATGTCCTTACATCACTAGGATAGAAAAATTCTATATAATTAAGCATAGTTTCAATATCTACTTCTTGTAATTGACATCTTAAAACAAAATCATGGAAAGAATTTTTCAATGATATAGGTATATATTCTTTTGGTCTAATATAATTGCTTATAGCGTTAAGTGTGAAAAGAATTGAAAACTTTCCTTTAAATTCTAAATCTGATATTCGATTGAGCTGTGTTAAATTAATCAAATTATTGAATAATGAATAATCTTTGCGAGTTTTCATACCGTGTAATGATAAAACATTCAAATATTCAACTATTTTTTCATTGGACTGTAATGGTATCAATATTTCAGTAATTATATGTTTCAATAATTTAGAAGAATATGAGTGAATTAACTTTGATATTTCATCACTTGTTAATCTATCTAAAAACTTTACCTTATCTGGATTGATTTTATTGTTACATCTTATTAATGCGAGTTGTAATTGTGGATCAGATTTTTTATAGATTTCCAAAAATCTATCTATAACTTCATCTGATTCAAATCTTATACCAACTGAAGATAAAAATGTAAATAAATCAATAAATTTTTCATCATTATCAATTCTCATCAAACTATCACTAAATAATGGGGTCAGACTTTGCAATGTAAAATAGAAACTCTGGCATGATGAAATCTCTGGATTATTTATTGCATACTTTGAATAACTGATAAAATCATCAGCAGTTTCATTATTTTCAATCGATGAATATTTTCTCTTCATGTTGTTCAAAAAATGAATTACGGGAGTTTTATAAGAAACTAAACTTGGTTTGAAAGGAAAATCAAATGTAGCTTTTTCATTTTGTGTATGTGTGGTTTTATAAACATTAAATCTAGTTAATCTATCGAATGAATCAGAAGAATTTGAATCTGAATAATATCTTCTGAGATTATCATTGAACCTCTGAATTTCTAGTCTCGTATAGTATTCAACAGAATGTCGAAGTATTGGCTTACCATAATAATTCAACATATCCGTGATTTGCTATATAAATAAATTCAATTGGAGTCTTTAACTATAGATTATCAAATTGTTAATATCAAAGTGCAGTATGGCAATTATAACTTTTTATTACGTAAGATGAAAAAAATTTACATGTTGAAATATTTTACAAATTGCTACACTACTTAAAATATAAAATATTAAGTCACAAAAATTCAATGTAATATGATAGATATAATGTATGATAAGCTATCCAATGTATATTATTATTATAATTATTACTATTATTAACTAAATTAAAATTTATTTTGATGGGTGTATGTTCTTATAAACAAATTTATAAAGTTTGGGATGGGATTTCGAAAACAACTTGTTTACCGGTTAACTTTTGGTAGATTGATTGGAAAGTTTCTAATTTGTAATCAATGTTAGTAGAATCCTTTGAATCTAATAAAACCTTTGCAATTTTGTTACCACCAACTAAGTATCTAACTCTCTTACCAATAATTTCAGTTGGGAAGACTAAATCATCTAAGATCTTTTCATGAACAGCAGTTAAAGTTCTTGATCTTGGTCTCTTTTGACCTAATCTTGAAACTCTTGCTGGTTTTGGTAAGATTCTTCTTTCTGCAAGGAAAACAACATGTTGGTCTGGGAATTTCTTTTCTAATTCTCTGGTTAATCTGATTTGAACCTTATGGTAAGCAGATAATAATGGAACTGGGACAAGAATGACTAAAGCCTTCTTGTTACCCGCAACTTCGATCTCCTTAACAGACTTGAATTGAAGAGATCTTAATTCAGCCTTTAAGTCAGATGAAGCTTCTAAATCAATGAAAGCTTGTGCAACTTGTAATTCTAATTCAGTTGGTTGAGCATTTAAGACCTTGGATGCAGCAGACATGGTTGGTGTTATTAGACGTTAAAAGTAGTAAAATCTAATGTAAATATTTCTGAAAATATTATCGTAAAATTCTTAAAAATTAGATGTAATAATATTCAATATTACTGAAAATATTTCCAAAACAGTAATATCTCTCTATCCGCAGTAGGTCCCCCACTGTAGAAAATTTACAATTTTCATTATTAAGATATTGAAAAATTAATTTTCTTTTTCCACTCATTATGTGGTGCGCGGGTCTTTCAATTGATTATCTCGTTATGGTAATAAGGGTTAGTGCTAAATTCTTTTGGAAATTTGATTTTGACTAGCCAACCCCCTTGTGGGTCACGTGCACTATTTTCTAAGTTTGACTATTTATTTTTTTCGGAGAGACACCCCATGTTTTTAAAAAAAGAATTTAAAAAATATTAATATTTTTATTGTTAAATCTTTGCATGGATTGATTCATATATTGATTGATAATTAATTATATTAATGAAATGTTTTAAAACAAACATATTCCCTCTAAATATTTTCCGTAATATGACATCTTTAGTTGAACAATCAAAAAAATTATGTGCATATGCCGCTGTTGATAATAACTTAAAACAAAATCATAAAGTAATTGGTATTGGTTCAGGTTCAACCGTCGTCTATATTGCTGAACGTATTGGTCAATTACCAAATAAAGATCAATTCACTTGTATTCCAACTGGTTTTCAATCAAAACAATTAATTATTGATAATAAACTTAATTTAGGTAATTTAGAAGAATTTTCCAAAATTGATATTGCGTTCGATGGTGCTGATGAAATTGATTCTGATTTAAATTGTATTAAAGGTGGTGGTGCTTGTTTATTACAAGAAAAATTAGTTGCTGATTCCGCTGATAATTTTATAATTGTTGCTGATGATCGTAAAAATACTGGTGTATTAGGTAAAGGTTGGAAAAAAGGTGTTCCAATTGAAGTTATACCAAATGCTTATAATAAGATTTTAAATGAATTATCTAAAATTGGTGGTAGTCCAACTGTTAGACCTGGTACTCCTGCTAAGGCAGGTCCTGTCATTACTGATAATGGTAATTTTATTATTGATTGTGATTTTGGTGAAATTCCAGTTGCTAATGTTAGAGATTTAAATTCAAAAATTAAAGCAATGGTAGGTGTTGTTGAAACTGGTTTATTTGTTAATATGGCTCAAAAGGCTTACATTGGTAATGCTGATGGTACTGTTACAACTTTATCTGTTTAAAGATTTTTATAATACATTATATACCACATTAACGACGTTTACATTATATTCTAGCATTTTTTCTTGATATACTTAGAAAATGGATTGGAATATATTTTATTTGGTGATAAAAGTCAATGATTATATCCTTGAGTCATTCAATCTGCTTTGTTCCAGTTCGGAAATTTAATCATTTTCCTTTCTTTTGGTAACCCTTCCAAATCTTTTTTTCAGATGTTAATTCTGCATAATTTGTTAAAAGTTTCAGCAATATTATCACAAATCAAAGTTGGTGTATCTTTAAATATTTAAAAGAAATTCTAGAATTGTTTTTCAAATCTTTATATTTCATCCCTTTTCTTTTTAAGGTAACTTTAATCTCAGGTACCAAAATTAACACGAGAGAAAGCAGGACTGAAGCCATTTTGAACTAAAAATATCAATGGTTAAATGTTGTCTTCTTAATCTCAAGTTCTATGTAAAAAACCTCTCGTTCATTACCTCTTTTTAACAGCTTTACAGTATTAGAAATTGACGTTTTACGAACATTTTATTCTTCCTTATCTGCATATTATGGAAGATTACTAGGAGGTTCAAAATAATGAATCCGTTGTTCAACATTAAAATCAATGCTATCGTCCAGTAGTTCTAATCAAAATCTGACATTCAACATAAAAATTCCTTTTGATTAGTAATTAGTTTGCATAATTATTTTCTGTCGAAAGATGCTAGCTGAGGAATACAGAATCAAATAAATCAAAGATAAAAAATAGAGGCATATATCAGTTTGCTGAGCCGCCTGTATTATTTCTCGAATCAAAGGTTTTAGATGTACCCCTTTTCTCTCAGCAAAATAAAATTGTAGAGCCGTTTACAATCACATTAATATTATGACTAACAGAAATTATTATAATTGAAAATCTAATAGTTCTATCACAGCTATTTAATTACAGACTGGAATTTGAGAGATCAAACAATCAAGCCATAACAAAAAAAGGAGGTCCAAAAAATATACGACCAGAGTGAGGATTGAACTCACGATCTTGCGATTAACAGTCGCACGCCTTAACCAACTTGGCCATCCAGTCTTATGTGTTGTGTCCAAATTTTATTTTTTACTCTAGGTTGTGTTTTCACGTGGCTGATTTTTATTACTCTGTTTTTGTACTATGTTCACCATTTTTAGTAGCTGAAATACGCTAAAACCTTATTAAGTAAATTAAATTAAAATTAAAGCATTAATTAGCTGTTTAAAATACTTAAGATTTTTAAAAAAAAAATTTTTGTTTCCTGAAAATAAGAGAAAGAATTTTTATAACTTAATTTTTTGAAAAAATGCAAACAAAAGCAAAAAAAAACAAAAGATTTAACATTTATATACGTTGAAAATCAGCTACAAAAATGTGTCATTGTTATACAGTTACCTAAAATGAGTTATTTGTTTGCTTTCCAAAGATTTTATAACTTAGTTATAGGTAAGAATAAAATATTTTCTACTAGAGCTTCTAAACTCATTAAATAACTAGCAAAAATGAATTCTACTACTAACAAAGATTAGCTTATGCACCTAATGTAAGTAAACGCTGACTCACAATGCTTTCTAAAAACTATAGTTTAGCTTCGCCAAATTAAAACAAAACATGTACTAAGATGTTCCAATTATTTCATAGCTACAGCATAAGGGTTAATTTGGCGGTAAACCTATACTAAAAAGGGTATACAAGTATTAGCATCCCTGTAGTGTATATGTTCAAACAAGTCATACGAGAAACGTACACAAGTTGAAATATTTTTTAATCATATAATATCCCAAAAGGGTAACTGAAGCAGTAATATCCCAAAACAATAACTTATACAGACTACCTTAAATTTGAAGCACTTCAAAATAATTTAATAAGGACTGAATCAATCATCATAATGACATGATATTGTAAGCTATCATTGAATCGTGGAAGGGTTCAATTCCTTCATTAGTAAATTTTTTGCTATTATCGCTGGGTAAAATTACCGGATTAGGCAAATTTGTACAGCTGATAAGAAATTTTTCTGCTATTCACCATAAGTTATCTCTAAGGTAAAAGTATTATTTATAATAAAATCAACATCCAATATCTGAATCCAAAAAATGTAATACATCTAACTATTTTTATTTGTTATTTCAATTAACCAATGATGATGCCAACGATAGTAAGTGATGGAACTTTTTCCATCACATCACCACAAATCTTAATTGGAATTATATTTATTTCCATAGTTGCATATTGCTTACATTTGATAGGAACAAAGAGTGAGAAATATAAAGGTAAAATAATATATAATAGATCATTTACAAGAGAATTTAAACCAGTTAGTGTTAAGGAAGCTGATAATAAAAATAGAAAAATGGGTACATGGAAGGAAGAACTGTTTGAGTATCCACCAGTGGAAGAATATGCAAATTGGTCAGTTAAGGATACTCCTCCATTGCCATACAGAGCTTTTAAGCATGCTTACTTTGTTACTATGGGTATAAGATCAATGGAATGGACATCATGGATTGAGTTAGATAATGAATGGATAAAATATCATAATCGTAAATTAGAAAGAATTAAGGAACGTGGACATGAATTAATTGGTACACAAGATGTAGTTTGGGATGCAGCAATTGAATTGTTAATTGAATTAAGAAATTTCTTACCAACTAGATATCCAACATTATTTGTCAAAACTGAAAAAGGTATTAATAATTTAGTTACTGGTGAAGTATTTGAATTTATTGATATACCAAAATCTGAGTTTAAAAAAGATCCAATGGAAATGGCAGCATTAATGTTACAGGATGATATTGCAATATTAAAAGAAGATGAAAATGGGCAATATATTCTTAAAGGAGGTGCAATTATGCTTGCGGGTTTTTGGAGATTAAAAGATAAAATTAATTTACCTTTAAGTGCAATTCATACTACAGGTGATGTTCCAAAATATAATGAAAAATTAAAGAAACCAATGGAGAAATTTTTCTCAAGATTGACTTGTGATAAACCAGTTGTTAGAAATAATTATTTTATTCAAACTGATGATGATGTTGCTTGGTCTTCATCAATTGGTCCAGAAGATGTTAAAGAAGTTGGTTGGAATACTGCTGACACTGAAGTTAATATTGATAACGTTTATTATCGTTCAGAAAGACAGAGTGTTAGAAGATTACCTCTGACTGGTTGTATTGCTTTCACTATTAGAACCTATTTCTTACCTGTAACTAAAATGTGTCAAGAACCATACATTCCTAAAAGGTTATTGGATGGTATTTTAAGTTGGGATGACGATGTTAAAACTTACAGAGGGTATGAAAAATTTAAAGATGTTTTGCTACCATACTTGGAGGAACAAGCAAAAATTCAAGAAACTCAAGGTTACACTGTTGAAAATGAACCAAATAATTATCCATATTAGGGAAACTCTTTTATAGTCACAACATTATATAATCCAATTTGTATTTTATTTAAATGAAAAAAAAAGGTCAAAAATGATTTAAGACTGGTAGTTGGTTTATTATAAAAATTTATGAAAAAAATTGTATTATAAAAAAAGTAAAGGTTTTAAAAAGAGGAGAATAGGATAGGATTAAAAATTTAGAAAAGTAAAATAGTATTGAATTTATATTGGAGGATACTTATTTTTTTGTAGTATTGAAGATTTGCGAATTAGAATGATTATCATTAAATGATTGATTAATTATCATAAAACTCTATGTTTTTTTTGGCAAAATTCATTGCATCATTGACTTGAGTATTATTCAAACCATGTCTGAATCTGAGATGTCTAGTTAATGCATCACAACGACTAAAAGTTTTATTACTTAAATAACCAGAATTATCAAGAGCACCAGATTTAACTTTTTTGATATTATGAGAGCTTGAACTATGAGAATGTGAATTTTCAGTTGAAAAACTAGAATTTCTGTATTTACATGAAACAACAATTTCATTAACACTCTCTAGACCATGTTTTCGTCTTAAATCATCTTCACAGAACATACATCTATAAAATGATCTTTTAGATGCATGAATTGTATTTTGATGTCTAACTAAATCATAAGGTCTTGAGAATTTTTTCAGACATGGTTTACCAGTTTTAGGATTTGGTATATTACAAACATGTTCCTCTGCTTGATCATCCAAATCATTAATTGAAAAATCATTATTAGCTGAATTAGATGTTGAATTTCTTGGTTTTCTTAATGGTGTAGTATTATGGAGGGTATTAGATATATGAGATTTTCTTCTTAACCTTTTAGGTCTTGTAGTTGGACGCAATGAAGAAGATCTTTCCTTTTTGATTATTGGTGTTGTATCTGCAGTAACTGAAGATCTACGATCATTTGAGCTTGGGGTATTCAATTCTGAGTCAGAATCGTTATCAATTGCAAAATCATTATCATCATTTTCATCGTCTTCCTCATCTTCATCGTCATCATCGTCATCATCTTCATCTTCGTCGTCATCTTCATCACCTTGAGCTATAATAGCATTAGTAAATGCATTCATAGCTATAGAAGGGATATCATTTTCATCACTGGAATATAAGCTAGTATCATTCATGTTATTATAGTTTGATAAAGGAGAGGGGAAATGATGATAAGCGTCAGTTGAATTTGAGTTTAATTGATTTGGAACAGTTAATGAATAAATGGAGTTCTCATTAAATGAATCATTATTTGACATCATTGTATCAGGTCTCATATCAACCATGTTTAAATTGTTATTATTGATGATGCTGTTGTTGACATAGTTATCATTGGTAGGAGTGGTATTGTTGTTATTAGCAGAAAAAAGTGATGCACCTGATGGACTATTGTCTTGATTAAGATTATATAAATCATCGTCTTCAAAATCATCATCGTCATCTTCATCATC
>JAJMAS010000132.1:0-23681 GCA_030565065.1 Pichia cephalocereana | reverse complement strand
AGTATTGTTGGTCCTAGAAGGAGATATATTGGTAGAAGATTACAACTTTATTACAAGATTATAATCATTATTATAAGTATAAGTATTTAAGAGGGTGTATAAACAAGTAGAATTTATATAGAATAAGTCGTTAATATAAGTGAGTAGTAAGGAATAATAAAGAATAAGTGATAATAAATAAAATAAAGATAAATTGGAAAAAAAAGACATCAAAGAATGAGTTGATAACATAACATAACATAGCAGGCATAACAAGCATAACAGACATAACATAAATTAAGATTTAATTGATTATTATAAGATTAAATCTTTTCTTTCCCAACCTTGAGCTTTATGATTTTCTAAAGTATTTGAAGGTTGAGGTCTTGGATCAGATTTAACTTGTAAAGCGAAAGGATTTCTATCTTCACCATTTAATTGTAAATTTGCAATTGTATGATTAACTTCTCTATGTTTTGCTTCATCAGCTCTAATATATTGAATTAAATCATAAAATTTTGCATTTTCAGGTAATTTCCAATAATCAATTGCAATTTTTGGTACAACTGCATTCTCTAATTCAGGACATAAACCTAATTCCATATCTTTTAAACATCTTGAATAAGTATTAACAGCTTCCTCTTCTAAATAACCAACAAATCTATGAGCAGTTTTAGGTGAAAATAAATAAGTTAAAAAGAATAAATTTGCAAAAATACCTTGACCAACCCAAAGTAAAGCTCTTGTAAATTTTGTTGGTTTTGCCATTTTAAGGAATGTTAATAAATGCATTCTTTCATTAAAAGCTTCATCTAATAAAGTATCAATAAAAGCTTTATCCCTTCTAAATAATCTAATTGCATTTAAATGTCTTAAGAAAGCAGCCACTGCACCAGGAATACCTGCAATACTTTCAAGAACAACAAATCTAGTTAACCATTTCTCTAATGTCATTCTATTTTTACTATTTGCAATTTGAATTCTATGATTTTCATCAATTGGTTCAATATAACCAGTACAATAATCAAATGATTTACGTAAATATTTCATAAAATTATAAGTTATAAAATCTCTTGGAGATTTAACAGGTCTATGTTCAAATTTAATTGCATGCATTTGATCAATATCATAACCATGATGTTTAAAAACTGATTCAGTTAAAAATTCACCTTCCTTTTGTTCCTCTAATGTTGTAAGTCTAACTAAATGGGTATTATTTGGAGATGGTAAATGATCAAGATCTAATAATTGTTGTTGTTGAGTTTGTTGATGATTAGATGTTGCAGTAGTTGATGTAGTTGGTAAAGTTGGTGATGAAGTTGTTGTTAAAGATCTTGATAATATATTAGATACGATATTTGAAGAGGATTTAAGTGATAATTTGATTGCATTTCTAGCAATATGACGATGAGGTGTGTAAGTATAAAGCATTGTTTATTAGGTTAGAGAAAGGAAAAGTAAATATTAAAAAAAAAGGGGAAATAATGGGAGCAAAGTAAAATAAGTCCTAAAGAAAGGGTAGAGTTGAAGAATATAAGTTAGGAATAAGGAGGGATATTTATAATAAAAGAGAATGAGTGAATTAAGATTCAAATATAGAAATAAAAAGAAAGTATTAGAAATAAGAAATAGAAATGGTAATAAAAGAGAGCAAATAACGAGTTAAAGGTAAATTGTTAAAAATGTAATCATGTATGTAATCATGTAAACATTAATGAATATCGTAGAAATACGGGCGGAACAACGCATAATAGAATAGAATAGAAATATTGAAATAGTTAAAACCCCGTTATTATATTATAATCATTAAAATCATTATAATCAACAAAAGAGAAATGGGTAGCAGAAATATAGAAATAGATACAAAGTCAATGACCGTTTCCCGTTGAATTTACTCATAATGGGAACTTTTTCTTTTCAAACTCCGAAAATGTTACGTAATTTCCCTATTTTTCCTCATTTCCCATGAGTATATTTTCCCGTTATTTGGTCATTTACTGTATATTAAAGTGTCCTTTTTATTAATTATTAAAGAGGTCATCAAGTCAGTATATCATGTATGGTACATTAATTGATTCAATATATGTGACAATAATGGGATTATTAATTTTATCTATTGTTTTATATAAAATTATTAATATTGAAAAATTTAATGTAGATAGGAAAAATTATTATTGGATTCGTAAACAACCTAATCATGTTTTATGTCCAATACGACAATCAAATTTTAAAATAATTGAAAATTTACCAACTGTACTTGAAAGGAATATAGAACATAGAATTAAGTATTAGATATTAATTATATATTTATATCATGTATAATTTATATATTATATCATATCATTATTATATAAGACAAATAAAGAAAGGGAATAAAGGGGGGTATATTATATTATATTAAATTATTATATTATAAGTATTATATTATCCACGTAATAATTCACGTAATAAAGACATAAATGATCTTGATCTTTTAGGAGTAGTGCCTTCTATATCATTACAATCACTTTCATCATCAATATAAACAAATGAATCAATTGTATAAAGTGAACAATTATCAGTTAAATTATTAATATTACCTTGTTTATCAATAATTGTTTCCTTTAAATTATTTGTAACCCATTTACCATCAACTAAAAATTTATAAATTAATGGTAATTTATTTGTTTTAATTGATATAACAAATTTATTAATTTCATTTAAATATTCCATTCGATGAATTTTTGACCATTCATCAAAATCTCCTGCTAAATAAACTTCTTTTGCTTTATATGGCCTGTATTATAATTAATTTATGTTAGTATTTATATTCAAATTATTATACTATAATATACAAATACATACCAAGTTATTGTAACAGTGTACATTGGACTATAATGGGGATCAGATTGATAAATAGATTATTCTAATATATTCTAATGAGATAAGATAGACATTATAATAATACCTGATAGCAGAGCCGCCAATGAAGATTTATTTTTCAGCGAAATTTCACTTTCTCTCAGTGATGAAGTTGCCATAAAGAGAAGAGCTCCAGCTGTTAATGATGTTAAGAAGGTGTTATGAGAATGATTATGATTATGATTATGATTATGATTATGATTATGGGTATGACTGTGATCATAAGTAGGTACTTCATTGGTTAAAAGATTTGATGCTAATGATCCAATTAAAACACCTGATGATGATAATAATGTGAAAAATATTGATTTAAATTTACCATTACCTGATTGAACTCTTAATGCATAATCTCCAACTGAATGGGGTATTGAATGTAATAATGTTGCAATTGCAGTTGATACTCCAACTGAATGTGATGTTGCAAATGCTCCTGATAATGCTAATCCATCAGTTATATTATGTGCAAAATCTGAAATTAATGCTAAATTATTATGATGTGAATGTCCTTTATGATTATTATTATGACTATGATCATTATCATGATCGTGTCCTTCATCACTTATAATGGAAAAAAATAAAAATCCAACTAATATTATTAGTCCTTGATTATAATCATTTTCACCACTACCACCAATATTATTATTACTATTTTCAAAACATTCAGGTAACATATGTAAAAATACATCACCTAATAATGCACCAACTGCAAATGATGCAGCTGGTTTCATTATAATTGGACTTGCTAATTTTGGTATTATAATTAATGAAAATAATGCAATTGAAGGTCCAATAATTGAATAAATTGCACCTAATAATGCATTCTCTGATGATGTTAATGGGAATGCACTAATTGAAATAAATTGAATTATATCACTTAAATCAAATATATTATATGATAGTCTATTAACTGCAAATACTTGATCCATTTCTATTATTAATTTAAGCTTGTTTAATAAAGAAAGACTTACAAAAGAATATAATGCATGTCCAAAACCATACATAACATAATAAATCCATTTAAACTACCAGAATAAATTAAAAGTCTCAAAGTCCTCTCATAGTAATTTTCTTAACACTTATATTTATACCCTATTTCTTATTTCTTATTTCTTTTTATCTACTTTTATCTTTCTTTTATCTTCCTGAATTATCTCCTATATTCACTAATTATATACCCAAATAATGCCTGCTCTTGCAACTCATACAGAGGATGGGCGGATTATGTTGAAAATTTCTTTAAATCAAAATTCTGATTCTAATATAACTCCAACTTCTCCTGATTTATCAGATATTTCATTATCTGATATTGAAAATGCTGTAATTACAACTGAAAAATTATCAAATCGAATATCAAAAATTAAAACTAATAAATCATTTATAATTTTAATTAAATTACCAAATAATAAATTAAAAAAAAGTTTAACTCCAATAAATTTACCACCAATTTTCCAACCTCAAGAACTGCAATCTCATATAACTCCATCAAATAAACCTCAACAATTACAACCTCATTCATTACCAACTTTACAATCTCTTTTACCTCCAACTTTTCAACCTCAACCTAATATAAAATCATCAGTTCAAACACAAGTTCAATCACAAGTTCAACCACCAGTCCAACCTCAACCTCAACCTCAACCTGCAGTTCAGGCTCAACTTTTACCATCACCAACATTTCAACCTAAAGTTCAACCAGAATCTCAACAATCAGCTAAATCCCAACAATCAAATGAATCACAACCACCTTTACCACCACCAGTACGAGCTCCAACACCTCCAACTTCTCAACCATCTTTCTTAGAAACTACTCCAAAGGGTAAAAAGAAACGACCTAAACCATTATATTCAAGATTAATGATTAGATATAATGTACCATTTATAAATCCCACTAATACTACTGATGATAATAATGATGATGAAGATTTGATAGAAAAATATTTTAAATTATCATTAAAGGATCCATTAACTGGTTCAAGAATTCAAATACCTATTAGATCAAGATTTTGTTCACATGCTGAATGTTTTGATTATATTACATTTCTTTCATTATATAATTTAAGACCATTTCGAATACATTTAAGAAGACAAATATCAAATTTACCACCTGGTCCATTAGGTGTTTCAAGTGATAATATTAAACCAGTTGTTTTATCAGTTTTAAATGATACAAAGAGACCATTTTTAGAAGCTAAAAAACATAATTTTAATACATCATCATTTGAATATAAAAATAAAATGAAAAATTTTAAATATTATCATAAACCATTAAATGATTTAGAATGGTTTTGTTGTCCAATTTGTAATTTAGAATTTAATATTAAAAAATTAGGTGATATTTATGTTGTTGGTGAATTAATTGATTTATTATTAGATGTTAATGATTTATCATTTAATATTTTACAAATTGATTTATCAAATGGTGAAACTAAATGGATTAATGATGATGAAGAGGAAGAAAAACCTATAAAAGAAACAGAAATTCAAACTATAGATTTAGATGATGAAGATGATGATTATGATGATGATATAATTACTACAAATATAAATACGAATATAAATACAATTGCAAATGCAAATGCAAATGCGAATACAAATATTGATATGACAATTCCAAAATCAATTGTAATACCCACAGATAGTTCAACTCCTACAACAGCAGTTGATGAAGAAACTCAAATGTTAGAAGAAATAGATGCATTATTTGATGAATTACCACCATCACCAGATTCTCAATCACCAATTAGACAAAATCAAATACCCACAACAACATTACCAATTTCCAAACATATTCAACCTTATCCACCAAGTTTTCCCGTCTTCATGCCAATTTCCAATCATTCAGGAGTTGTTGCATTTCGTCCAACACCATTTACACCAGATACTCAACAACAGAGTCATGTATTCATGAGTGGAGAAGGTGTACAGGATGATCCTATAGTTTTAGATTAAATTAGCAGACTTGAATATAAGATTGTATATAATGTAGTACGTAATAGAATTTAAAATAGGTAAGCGACTTTTCTTTTTAATCTTCAAATCAGCAATCACCCTCCATCACCCCAGGTCTTCATTATCTGGTATATCACAATATTGATTACTGTATTACAGTATAGTAGATCATATATATAGGATAGAATAAAGTAGTTTTATATACTCTAATAGATGGATAGAGATATTTACCCGCCTGGAACTCAATTAACTGTTGGTTCACATTTAATTTCAATAATTAAATATTTTAGTAAAGGTGGATTTGCACAAGTTTATACATGTTCAATAACACCAAAATGGAATAATAAATCAATCGTTTGTCTAAAGAGAGTTAAAGTACCTGATAAACCTTCATTAAATATTTTACGTAAAGAAGTTGATGCAATGAGAAAATTACAAGGTCATGATTGTATTGTTTCATATATTGATTCTCATGCAACTAGATCAAATAATGGTATAGGACCAGGTTATGAAGTTTTCATGTTAATGGAATATTGTTCAAATAAAGGTTTAATTGATTTTATGAATACAAGATTAGTTAATAAATTAAATGAAAATGAAATTTTAAATATAATGGAACAAATTACTCATGCAGTTGCATTTATGCATTCATTAAATCCTCCATTAATTCATAGAGATATTAAAATTGAAAATGTTTTAATTGATGAAAATTTTAAATTTAAATTATGTGATTTTGGTTCAGTTTCAACAATTATAAATCCACCTAAAAATATTGAAGAATTTAAATTAATTCAAGATGATATAATGCAAAATACAACACCTCAATATAGATGTCCTGAAATGTTAGATTTATATAGTGGTAAAAAAATTGATGAAAAATCAGATATTTGGGCATTAGGTGTTTTCCTTTATAAATTATGTTTTTATACAACACCATTTGAATCAAATTCAATTAATGGTAATTTTAATGGTGATTATGCAATTATGAAAGGAATTTATAAAATTCCAAATATACCAGTTTATAGTGAAAGATTGAAAAATGTTATAACTAAATTATTAATGGTTGATCCCAATTTAAGACCAAATGTTTTTCAATTATTAGATGAAATACGTAAAATGAGAGGTAAAAATCCAATTCATATGGAAGTTAAAGTACCACCAAAGACTAATTATTTAACAGTTCCAATGCAACAACAACAAATTAATAATTCAGTTACAGGTTTCAATAATATGGTTTCATCTTCTTTTTCATCATCACAATTAAAACCATCGGGAAATTCAAATACGAGTTTATTCAAATATAATGAACTGAAAAAGACAATTACAAATACAATAGAGGATAAAATTCCAAATGATCAAAATACAATCCATTCATTATCACCAACTAAATTAAGAAATAATAATAGACCATTATCATTATATGAAAAGAAAACTGATGATATTAATAATATAACAAGTTCAATGGATTTTATTAAGGCAATATCGAGAGAGAATACATCATCAGGTAATTCAAGACAAACTTCAAGATCAAAGAAACGTTCAAGTATTACATCACTTAAAAATCTTTTAACAGGTGGATCCATGAAAGGTAGTAGTAGTGGTAATTATAATTATAACAATAATAATGGAAGTATTAGTAGTAGTAATAGTAGTAGTGGAAGCAATGAAAGTTATAGTAAGAGAAGTATTAGTAATGATTTACTTAATAATACATTAGGTGATTTACAGGAGATGTCACCAGAAACTAAGAAACCACAAAGTTTTGAAATTAAGGAATTACCAAAACCAATTTCAATTGAAATTATACCAACTATTAAACGTACAAATTCTATTCAAAATAGAGTTAAAACATTATTTAGAAATACTTCACCACCAACGATTAAAACAGCCCAAGGTTATGGTAAATATACTGAGGAACCATTAAAAAAATCAATTCCAACTAAAAAACCATTACCACCTCCAAAACCTAAAAAACCAGATCATTTGAAAACTTTAGATAATAATGAAATTAGAAAATTTGAACTTAAATATCCTGGAACTGTTTAATTTTATTTCTATAAAAGTTATTAATACATTTTATTTATTTGTTATTTAATTATCTATCTACTGAATTAGTATGGTTTAAATCTTTTACTAGATTTAGTTGATGATTTACTCTTTTTCAAAGATTTCTTAAGTCTTTTACGTTCTTCTTTATCTTTCTTCTTTTTATCCTTTTCAGGTCTAGTTTCTGCTTCTTCATTATCATTATTATCATTAAATGTAAAATTATCTTGTGTATTTTGTAATCCTTCCATTGCCCATGCACATATTTTACTATCTTCACCAGCAGTAAATACTGTATTATTAATAATACTTATATCACGAACAATATCATCACCATGACCACCTTGTAAATTCCAACATTTGGAAGGATTGAAAGTTTCATTTTGTGCATCAAATTCAAATATTTTAACAACATTTTCAGAATTTGAACCACATGCAACATAACCTGGTGCATATAAATCAATTACATATTCACAATTCCATTTCTCTCTAATATCACCAAAATCTTTATCACCACGTTTAATTATTTGATTGCTATTATCATTATCATTAATTTCAGGATTTAAATCATTTTCAGTACTTAAATCGAAAATACCAAAAGTTTCCATATGTGATAAAACATAAATTCTATTTGATGATAAAAAATTAGCTGAATGAACACTTGCAAAATTAATACATTGTAATTGAGCATCATCCTCAATTTCTATATTAATATCATAAATATTAACATAATTATCAGTTCCACCTGATAATAAAATATTTTTCCTTAAAGGATGAAATTTAACATCAGTTATATCATCATTATGAGAATCAATAAATGATCTTAAAGGTTTATCTAATCTACGTTCATCCCATAAAATTAATTCTGAATCTGTACCCTTTAATTGACTACCTGATGCAATTAATCCATGATTTACATCAAGACTATAAAACGGTAAATTACGTGAATTATTCAAAATTTGAATTGGTTTAAATTCAGTTCTTGAATCCCATAATTTAATTGTTGAATCCTCTGAACATGAAATTAAAATATTTGAATTATTTGGATTTGATTTTAATTTATGAATTGGTCCATTATGTGCATTAAATGATGAAATTGATGACCATTTTAATGGATTTGTTGATAATGAATGAATTTGTCCATTAGATGATAAAGCATATATTGAAGATGTATTAGTTGAACATAATGATAGTATCCAGTCAGGTAATGTTATTGATTGCATTGTTCATATAAAAAGAAGAAAGTTATTATTAAGTAAGAAAAAAAATTTGGTGTTTTTTCATGTCTAAGAGTTTCTGATTGTTTACTTTAATGTACTTTCTTTCTTTCTTTCTTCTTTTATTTCTGTAGGACAATGTCAAGTATTAATAAATCAGGTAAAAGATTCACTCCTAAACTTACCCAAAGAGGTAGGAAAGGATTAGTTACACCACAATCTTCACAAGTTACCACTACAAGTCAAAGGGATATTTCACCAACAAGAGTAGTTTCACCATCACCACCAATATCACCAGTTTCACAAAAAACTGTAGCTACTCCAACAAAATCAACAACGACATCAACTACCAACACAACTATCACCACAACACCTACTCTGAGAACAGCATCCTTATCATCAAGTATACCAATAACTAATAATATTAACAATACTAATAAACTGAGAACTGCATCATTATCAACAAATAATAATAATACATCAACAACAACATCATCATCATTACGTCGTCCAAGTTATCAATTTACAGCACCTACACCAACTGCAAGAACAGGAGGTAGGAAAAGATTAAATTCTTTATCATCAAATACTATGCCAAGAAGAGCATCATTATCATTAGTTGCACGAAGAGAGAGTCATGGACAAGATCAAATACCAATACAGGCCCAACAAGAAATTAAGAAAATACCTATTGTTTCCAAGAAAGTAAATGTACCAGTTATTATCAAACAAAGGGAAAAAGAGGAAGTTAAAGTTAAAATACCTATTAAAGATACTGAAATAGATCCACTTGTTAAACCTGATATTGAACCTAAAGAAGTAGTAGATGAGGTAGAGAATGTTGTTGAGGCAGTACCTGAGCCAAAACCACCTATTGAAGCATTTATAACTGAAGCTGAATTAGCCAAGAATTCTAAATGGGTTTTAAATAGGGAGACTAGAAGGTATGAATTAGTTAAAATTGAAGATATTAAGGATAATACAAGTGCTGCTGAGAGATATGAGATTGGACATAAATTAGAGAATATACTTGAAATTCAAAAGATTTTCAAAGATAGTGATTCAACACTTACAAGTAATATTGAAATTAATGAGAATAAGATGACAATGAGAGATTTATGTAAACCATCATTCCCAATTGGACAAACATCTAAAAATTTTGAAGCAGCAATTGCAGGAGAACGTAAATTAGCAGAGGAGAGAATTAATAGAAGAAAGATACGTGAGAGGGCTAAAAGGTTAAGAATGAGTGAAGAGAAAGTTATTAGAGTTTTCGGAGAGGAAGGATTTGAAGAGATGAATGAAAAGGAGAGATTAGCAAAAGTTAAAGAGATGATGGATAAAAAGGAAGAAGTTGAGAAACATAATGTTGTTCAATTACAAATTAGTGATGGTAAATTAACATATAATCAAGAGAGTACAGTTGTTGATAGACATATTGGTAGGAGTGAACAAAATAAGGAAGTTGTAGAGGAGAATATATTTGAACATATAGTTACGAGTGAGACATATACGAAGAGAAGGGTTACAAGTAAATGGAGTCCACATGAAGTTGCAGAATTATTTAAAGCAGTTAGTATATTTGGTACAGATTTTGAAATGATTGCTAAATTATTCCCATATAGGACAAGGAAACAAATTAAGTCAAAATTTTTATTAGAAGAAAAGAAGAGGCCACATTTAGTTGAATTTGCATTATTAAGGAAATTACCAATTAATATTGAAGAATTTAGTGGTAAAAGTGGATATGAATTTAATGAATTAAGTGAATATGAGAAAGAGATTGAAAATTTAAGGGATAAACATAATGAAGAATTAAAATTAATGGAAGTTGAAAGGGTTAAAGCACAAATTGAGGATAGTGGAATTAATAAAGTTAAAAAGAGTCGTAAGACTATATTAGCAGAATTTAGAAAGAATGAAGAAGTTGTTGGTACAATTGATTAATGTATTAATTTGTATTAAGTTGTATAATTTGTATAATATTAAGAGAAGATCCAGTAAGATTTTGTTAAAATGTGAAAAATCTATAACAATTATCTCGCATATTAAAATTATTAGTATCTCTCTCTCTCTGTCTTTCATTAAGGGAATAGTAGTATAGTATAATATATGTTAGAGATTGATAAATCTAGTGATGATAAGTATGTTAAGTTTACAGTACGAGAGAAGGTAAACAATTGGGGATATTTTAAGATAATTATGATGATAATGATATTAGTGGTTAATAATATGATTATATCGGATATTATTAGTGAGTATATTGATCAATATCAAAATATTATGAATATAATGATTAATATAGTTATTATATTGATGATTATAAGAGAGATTATCAATAGGGATAAATTTTTAGAGGAGAAACTCATTATAATACCAACATTAGGTATTCAATGTGAAAATATTAATAATAATAAGAAATTTATACCAAAGGAGAATATAATGGATATTATAATTAATGAAGGATTTAAGGGTAATAAAGTAATTTATTATATGAGTGTTATTAGTAAAGATAATAAAATTGAAGTTATATTCCCCCATATATTACCAAATATTACAATATTAGAAGAAGTGTATAGAGATACAAGGAAATATATTAGATGAAATAACCTGATGATGATAATTAATTGTATACGTAATGTCCTAAAAGAGTAATATACTCATAATAAATAAATAAATAAATAAATAAATAAATGAAACAAACACGCACACTCAAATTTAATATTACCCACTTTAAAAAAATTTACTATAAAACCACTCGCTTTTCCCACTTTTTTCATTGTTTATTATATATTCTCTTTTGAATTTATCTACTCTTTTAGCATAGCTTTATTTAAATAAATCAAAACTACAACTCCCACTCTAGTCATTCCTTTATAAATTTAATTAAATAAAAGCAAATACAAATATATTATTATAATTACTATGTTATTTTCATCCGTTGTTAATTCACTCATTATTGCACTTTGTGCTTCATCTCAAGTAAATGCTTCTCCAGTCGCTCATTTACATCATATGCATAAAAGAGATGTTGTTCATGTTACTGAAACTGTTGTTGTTACAGTTGGTGGTGATAATACTGCTTTAGCTCAAGCTCCAGCTCCAACTCAAGCAACTTTAGATACTCAAACTGAAGGTACTCAAACTGCTTATGCTTATACTGTTACTTCTGCAACTGATGCACCAGCAGCAGCACCAGCAGCAACTACTACTACTTCTACTGCTGAAACACAAGCACCAAATGATACTAATGAAAATAAATCAGTTCAAGATGTTTCATCATCAGCTGGTACAAAAGGTATTACTTATTCACCATATAATTCTGATGGTACTTGTAAAAATTTAGATCAAGTTAAGGCAGATTTCGCGAAAATTTCAAATTATGGCCTTATTAGATTATATGGTGTTGATTGTAATCAAGTTGAAAATGTTATGCAAGCAAAAGGTTCAAATCAAAAATTATTTTTAGGTATCTTCTTTATGGATCAAATTAGTCAAGGTATTGAACAATTATCAAATGCTGTTAAAACTTATGGTTCTTGGAATGATGTTTATACTGTTTCAATTGGTAATGAATTAGTTAATTCTGGTCAAGCTTCAGTTGAACAAATTGCTTCATATGTTGCAACTGGTAAATCATTATTAACTGCAAATGGTTATAATGGTCCTGTTGTCTCTGTTGATACTCATGTTGCTATCTTAAATAATCCTCAATTATGTCAATATTCTGATTATATTGCATTTAATGCTCATGCTTATTGGGATGGTACTATTGTTGGTGCAGATGCAGGTCCTTGGTTATTATTACAAATGCAAAGAGTTTCAAATGCTTGTAATAAACATGTTATGTGTGTTGAATCTGGTTGGCCTCATGCTGGTGATGCAAATGGTGTTGCAGTTGCTTCAAAATCTGAACAATCAAATGCAATTAATTCAATTTCTTCAACTTGTGGTGATGATACAATCGCTTTCACCGCTTTTGATGATATGTGGAAAAATCCAGGTTCTAAAAATGTTGAACAATTCTGGGGTTTATTTTAATTCAATAAATATAATCTTAACATTGTTATTTCGTTCTTTTTCAAATAAATATTATTAAAAATATTAATTATTAAATATTACCCGTTATTTCACTTTATCTTATCTTATCTTATCTTATCTTATCTTATCTTATTTCTATATTATATAACTAATCAAACATCTTCGTTTGATTATTTTCTCCGTGATTCCCTTTGGTGTATTATATTTTTTTAAATAAATAAATAAATCAAATCAAATATTTTTATCTAAAAGTAGTACTATTAGTAATATTATAACTAACAAAGCGACGTTTTATAAAAAAATCTAAAAATTATTTTTCACTCCCATTTACTCCACTTGAATCATCTTAAAACCAATATAATAGACATACATCATAATGAACTCATTAAGATTATTTATACGTTCATATTCAACTTCAAATCTTAACAAGGCAGAATTACATATCTATGAAAAATTGAAAAATCATTTATCTCCAACTTCCTTAGAGGTAAGGGATATTTCAGGTGGTTGTGGTTCAATGTATTCAATTAATATTATAAGTGAAAAATTTAATAATATACCAATGATTAAACAACATAGATTAGTTAATTCAATTTTAAAGGATGAGATTAAAACTTGGCATGGTTTACAATTAAAAACAAAAGCTTCTAATAAAGTATAGATTACTATATATTTTTACATAAATTATTCAATAACTTCTTCATTCTCTTCAATTATAACTTCTTTAATAGTTTTAACTTTCTCTAATTCAATTTCTTTCCTTTTAATAATAAATTTATTAAGTTTTTCAATTGTTTTAGATCTATAAGATTTCCAATCATTTAATAATTTCTTTCTTTGTAAAATTATTTCCCTTAATGCAGCATTTGTATCCATTGTATCACTCTCTTCAAATTGTGCAGCATATTCTTTTAAGTTTTTACGAACTCTCTTTTTATCATTATTTGTTAATAATGTTGATGGTCTTGGTCTCCATAAAAATTCTTTAAATGAATTAATATGTTCTTCCTTTAAAATATGTCCAACACAATCATAAATTGTATAACCATTATTAATTTTAGTTTTCCAAAATGATGAAATTGCTGTAACAAATCTACCTGATGATTCCCATTGAATATCTGTTAAACCTGCAAATTCATTAGTTTTCAATAATTTTAAATTAGATGAAACTTTCTTATTTTGTTCCTTTGATTTTTCACCATCAAATTCAACATCATAAAATTTTAATTTACTTAAATTTTCATTTAATGATGTTAAAATTACAAATCTACCATTTGGTGACCAAATTATATCATTTAATGAATCTGAAAAATTTGTTAATGGAACCCATTTTTTCAATGATGAATTATTATTAACTTTAACTTCTTCAATATCGAAAATTGTAATTGTATTAATACTACTTGAAGTTGCAATATTTGATTGATTATTAATTTCACCTTTATCAACTTTACTAATTGTAATAAATTTATTTGATTTTGGTTCCCATTTAAAATTTAAAATTAAATCAGTTAATTCAATTTTATCAACTGGAATATCTTTTTCAGTTAATTTAAAAATTTGTAAATTTGAGAAGAAAGATTTCTTTGATTTAGTATGTCTTGTAACATTACAACATAAATATTTACCTGATTCATTCCAATTTAATTTAATATCTTTAACTTGAACTAATGGAATTGTTCTTAAAATTGTCTTTGATGGAATATTCATAACACTAACTTTTGCACTTTGATTTTCACTTTCAGGTGTCCAATATGATAAAACAATATCTAATGGATCATCTTTCTTTGAATTTGCTAATTTAATACCTGATGGTGCAAATTCAAAATCAACAATTCCATCAATTTTAACTAATTTTTTATCTAATAATTGGAAATCTTTTTCAGTTTCATAAATACCAATTGCATCAGGTCCTTGTCTTGCACAATATTTATCATCATATGACCATTTAATTAATGGCCATGGCATTCTATTAGTATTTTCTAAATTTGGTGGTAATGCAAAAGTTTTAACAGGTAAACCAATTGAAATATCCCAAATAATTAATTTTTTACCAATATCTTCATCTTTGAATGGATAATCATCCCTTAATTCAGGTTTTAAATCTAATTTATTCATAATTGGTTCAGGTGATAAAGTAACTAAAAATTTTTCATTTGGTGAAATATCAATTAATCTAACACCTGGATGTAAATATTTATGAATTCTATCAAAATTTGATCCACCCCATGATTGAACACCTTGTGGGAACATTGAAAATAAATATTTACCCTTTGGTGACCATTTCATATAAGTTGAAGTCCATTGATTTCTAAATGGTATAACAGGTTCATTTTCTAAATTTTTTCTAAACCAATTAATTCCAACTGATTGATCATAATTAATTAAAAATTGATCTCTAACATTATTATCAATTAACCAAGAATTTAAATAACCAATTTCTTTAAATGGTGGGAATAAAGGTTCCTCAAATTCATTAGAAATTTTACCTGATAAAACAAATTCTTCAATATCATTTAATTTATTAACTAATAATCTATGTTTAATATCTAATTTTTTACCATTAAGTGAATTAACTGCTTTAGATGCTTCATTTGAATTAGAATATCTAATAATTAAATAACCTTTAGTTTTACCATCTTCAATTGGTAAATAAATATCTTCAATTTTACCACATTGTGAAAATAATTTATTTAAAACTTTCTTTAAAACTGGTGCTTTACTCTCAGGTGCAATTGGTGCTCCATCACAAAGAATACATCTATCAATTAAACTATTTTCATCTTTAACATTATATTTAGATTCTAAATCACTAAAATCTAATGAACTTAAATCAACACTGTTGACATCAAACTCTGCAACTTCAGTCATTGTCTATATGTCTATATCAACAAAAGCAATAATATATCACAATAAACATAATAAAATCATGAAAAATTTTTTATTTCAATGAAAAAGACATGAAAAATTGGGAAAAGTTGAAAAATCGTCCAATTAACAAAATTTTGTGACATTTCAAGTCCCGTCGACTCAGTTGTCTTCCTTAGGTAGTCAATATCCATTTATCTACTGACAAATGGTTCAACAACTGTCATTGGTATCACATATAGATGATAAACAATTGAATAAACTATTATTAACATTACAGGCATTAACTGGTACAAAACCATTTGAAATTAAACGTCATACAATTATTTTAAAACCAAGAAATCCATTTTTACCTGATCCAATACCTGGTAAAATTAATCAAATTGAAAGTTATAAGGCAAGAATAACTAGAATTTGGAATAAAAATGATGGTTACCCATTAAGGGGTGATTCAATAATTAATCAAAGTAATGGATTAAATGATTCAATTTGGACATTACAAATTAGTGATATACCTGCAGGTGGTGAAAATAATGTTCTAATACAAAATATTTATGAAACAACAATTTATAAAACTGATGATATAATTGGTTATTTAGAGGAATTAGGTTATATGCATGAAGTTGAATTTTGGGTTAAAGGTTGGAGATTTTATTATAACAATATAATATTTGAAATAAGTAAATTATTATTAATTGATAATAATAATGATAGTAATGATGTTATTAATATTGATAATGAAAATAGTACTAATACAAGTAACCTAACAAAACTCAAAGATTTTGATGATAAGGGAGTTTATTTCATCAAGGCATTTGTTAATATAAGTTCATTTAATGATTTAGAAAGTGTTGCAATTGGTAAAAAAAATTTACTTGATTTAAAATCTCAATTACAAGATTTAATTGATTTACATATACCTGATAGATTATTAATGGATAGTAGAATTAATTATAAAATTGCAAATCATAAAATTATATAATTAATTACATATAAAAAAAACTATTCTTCATCACTTTCGTATAATCCTCCATTTATAATATACTCTCCTTCAATATCACTATCATTACCTTCAATATCTTCAAAATCTTCAAAATCTTCGAAATTATTGAATTCAGTAGTTTGATTAGTTTGATAATTATTTAATTGATTGAAAATTTTTGGTGAATTCATTTCAACTGGTCTTGTAAGTATATTCATTAATGATTGTGATTGTAATTGATTTGTATCTTGAACAATAGGTTCAGGTTTCTTTAGTATATTTAATAATTGTGATGATGGATCAGATGTAATACTTTCTGGACTTTTTGGACTATTTATTGAAGGACTCTTTAACATATTTAATAATTGTAATGATGGATCAGTATTTGAAGTTTCAGGTTTCTTCAAAATATTTAGTAAATTTGCTGATGGATCAGTATTTGAAGAATCTGGCTTTTTCAGAATATTTAGTAACTGTGCAGATGGATCAACTTTTGGTGTTTCTGGTTTTTTTAATATATTTAATAATTGTGATGATGGATCGACTGATTTATTCTCTGGACTTTTAATTATATTTAATAATTGTGATGATGTAGATGATTGTGGTGGTGATGATAAATCATTACTATATGTTGGTTTTTTCAATAAGTTTAATAAATTCGCAGATGGATCAATAGGTGCAGGTGTAGGTTCAGATTCAGAAGATTCAGGTTTTTTCAATATGTTTAATAATTGAGCAGATGAATCAATAGGTGCAGGTACAGATTTTGATTCAGATGATTCAGGTTTCTTCAAAATATTTAATAATTGAGCAGATGGATCATTATTTTTACTATCATTTGGTTCTGTTAAGAAACTTAATGAATCAACTGAAATATTATCTTGAGCTCTTGGTTTTAAAGTTTTAATAATAGGTTCTGTTGATTCTTTCTCTGTTTCCATTTCAATTTGTTTAGGTGAGTCTTCTTGTTCATTAGTTTTTTGATTATTCATAAATTCATTAATATTTGATTTTTTCAGTAATAAAATTGGTTTACCATTAGAAATATTTGATCTAATTGATGATGAAGTTGTTGAATTGGCAGGTTGTGTAATATCTAATGGAATTTCCTTTTCAATTGGTTTATTAATTGATTGATTGATTGATTCTTTGATTATTTTAGGTTCTAATTTATTTTCAGTTTGTTTTGGTTTTTCACGTTTGAGTATTCTAATTGGTGTATTTGAAGATGATGATGAGGATGGTGGTGATAATGATGATAATGATTGAACACTAGATTTAGGTGTTGGATTTTTCAAAAGATTTAATAAATCAGCACTTTTATTATTATTATTACTGTTATCTTTTGATGATGTTGAAGATGAAGGTTTTAATTTTAGGATATTTAATAATTCTTTACTATTTTCAGGATTTAATTTTTTATGAGACATTGAAAATTGAGGTTTTGCAAATGTTGAAGCAGATGGTGAATTTGTCATATTTGGTGCAATTAAACTATTTTGTTGTAATAATTGAGGTAATGGTTGGATGTTGTTACTATTGTTATGATTAGGTTGTAAATGAGGTAATGGTAAATTATTATTTAATTGATTAGCAAATGGTGAAAAATATGGGTTAAACATTTGTAATGGGAAATGAGCATGATGATTATTTGGGAATGGAGGTTGAGTAAATCTATTTTGTAACAAATGAGGTGGTAATAAATGATAAGGTAATGAAGGATTAAGTGTTCTATATTGTTGTTGATATAACATTTGTTGTTGTTGTTGAAGAAGAGGATTATTGATTTGTTGATTATTATTTATATCTGAAGAAACATTTGAATCTGAAGTTGTAGGTAAATTATCAATTGAATCATTTTGAGGTTTAGTTGCAGATTTAAGTATTGCTAATAATTCTCTACCAGGATCATTAATTTGATCATTATTTGTAGTTGTGTCTTTAACTTCATTAACAATATTATTATTGTTGTTGTTATTATTAATTGAATCATTATTTTCAATTGAATAACCATCTAAACCTAAAATTTTCTTTATTTGAATAGTTGCTAATTGTTTTAATTTTTCATCAGATTCATTATTTTTTATTCTTTTAATATAAGAACTAATTTGTTTTAACATTGCACCAACTAAATAAAAATTACTTGTATTTTTAGTTGCTTTATTTAAATATTTAATATCCATCCATTGAATATCAACAATTTCATATCTAACTTTTGGTATAAATTTAATATTATCAGGTACATTTTTAATAATATAAATTTTATAATTTTTACCCTTAATTGTTCTTTCAACGAAAATATCTTCATCAATTAAATTTGAAGCATCAAAACCTGTTTCTTCCTCTAATTCTCTTAAAGCACAATCTAAATCAGATTCATCTTTTGAAATTTTACCTCTTGGGAAACCCCAACTTGAACTTTCAATACCTTTAACTAATAATATTTTATCCATTGAATTATTTAATAAACAACAACCTCTAACAGGTATAGTTGATTTATATTTACCAAATAAAGTTAAAGCATTATTTGGATCACCCCATTTCCAAATAAGTGGACATTGATCAATTAATTTATTTGTAAATTGTTTCATTTTCATTGAAGGTAAAAGAGGATTTAAAGTTCTAAGGAAATCTTGATAAAACCAATGAGCTTCCTCAATTTGAAATAAAACTCTTTCAATTGAAGATAAATCTTCTTCTGGACAATTAACTATAAATCTAACTAATAAATCTTCTAAACATCTCTCTAAAGATTCATTAACAAACCCTTCCTTTAATGGGATTGACATTGTATTCTATCTATGTGTATATGTATTATATAATAAGCTGTTTGAGTTATAATAGAAATAAGGATGCATCAACAATATTGGAAATAAATCGACGTTGATCATAATTATAATTCAAAAATGAAGAACTACCTGCTTACTTACTGCGCGGGTTTTTACTTTCACTTTTTATTAACAACTTCTTTCTTTCTTTCTGTATATTATATTAGAGTAGTTATAGTAATAGTTATAGTATAGAGTAGGTATAGTATAGAGTAGGTATAGTTATAGTACAGGTAGTATAGTAAAGTAAAGTCATAGATCAAGAAATATTTGTAGTTATCTTTTTATGTATTTATGTATTTATGTATTTATTAACAACTTCTTCTATCTCTCCAACCATATCTCTCATTTCTGTAGAATCAAGTTGTTTATCAAAGAGATATTTAATACAACTTTCAAGATCATCACGTTTTTCTTGGTGGTTATGTTGATACTTATTACCAGTAATAACTTCTGCTTCTTCTTCTTCTTCAATATTTTCACTATCTTTACCATTTTCAATACTTTCGTCATTGATTTCCACATCATATTCATCATCATTGATTTCAATAACATCTTCATTTTCTTCCTCTGGAAATCTATACTTCATCAATACTCTATCCATCACATAAATAATCTTTCTCATCATTTTCACCTTGTTTTTCTGATTAATCATTTCATTTGATAATATCTCCTTACTTTTATAAAAATCAAACATAACATGACTACATGGAATATTAAGAACTCGAGGAATGATGCATTCAACACATGGTTTCAACTTTTCTATTGCACATTTACTTCTACTGAATACTTTTGCTAAATCAACATCTTCTTTCTTATTAACAGATTCGAAAAAATTATTAAATTCAGAAACAAAGCAACTTTTTCCTATATAATCAAGTTTACTATAGTATCTCATATCTTTAATAATTGGATTTGCATTTAAAGATTGTAAATTTTCAGTTAACAATCTTTCTTGTTTGTTGAAAAAAATTCCAAGTTTATCAATTAAATCAATTAAATTGTTCTCATTTTTGATTTTATTGTTTTTCAAATCATTATGAGATATTTCACTTGGTTCAATGGTTCTAGCAAATGATTGAAACTCAATTGCCATTTCAATAAAAATTTTTTGATCGGTATTGTCACGGGAAATAGAAACTTCTTGACAGTTACTAAGTAGAGTACCTTCGTTTCCATTATAATTAACATTATCACTATCATCATCAACAGCATTCAACAAAATATTCGTAACCCTTATACCATGCTTTTCGAACACCGTTTTCAATATGAATAAAAGCTTTTTAGATTTCATTGTAAAAAGAGAGTATTTTTCATTCATTTCATCAAATTCTTCTTGTGAATTCAATTTTATCACCATTTTTTGTTTTTTGGTAAGTTTCAAATTCGAAATTCTGAAATACAAAGCCCATCTTGTTCTTAAAATAAAAAGTATGTGCAACTGAAAGATACAATTTTGGTAAAAATTAATAGCTTCTTCGATAGTTTCTTTAGTATACACTACTTTTCTCCCCTTCATATTTGTAGACCTTTTAATCATTTTTATATGACAAGTTTCAAAAAAACCCATACACAACTTTTGCTTCAATTCATCCAACCTCTTATCACACCTAACAACAACAGAAGCAAAAATTTTCAAAAATTTTTCCCTTGAAAAAGCATACATTGCATCAATAATACCAAAAGTAGTAAACATATCAAAGTTTTTTTCAATGTTCATAATCTTATGCTTAACGCAATGTGTAACCCTAACTTTGTTACTAAAAGCTCTTGAAGTACCAATAACCCCTGCTTTAGATTCATCAATAATTACGGTATCTAGTTTAAGTGGTCCTTTGTGATTTTCCTTAATCAGTTCAAGTAACTTCTTAAAAAACTGAGTAAAGTCAGCAGTATTTTCTCCTCCAGGCAATGTTGCAACAGCACATAGGATAACTGAACTCTTCTTACCAATCATTTCCCTTTCAATGGAAACTGTGATAAGTTTAACATTACAATCTTGTAGTGTACTTAAAGTAATATCTGAACTCCACCATGAAGCATTTGCAAGTGCTTCCAAACATTTCTTTGATAAAATATAAGTGCCCTTTCAGAATCTGATGACTCTAAATAACTGAACGAGCTAATAACATTATCTTTCTTCATATCTACTAACCTAAATCGACCATTCAATTTACCTATAACTTGATCAACTGCTAAAGCTTTCTTAAATTCATGCAGAGAGACGTTATAGTCTCCCCAGTTTATCCCTTTGAAAATATGTTCTGATTTTACATCTCTTCTGTGAGCCCAAGAATGAACAATTTGGTTATCTGGAAAGGGACCTATATCATCGATTATTCCCATATTTTGATAATATTTTTCTTGAATTGATTTATAGGTTTTATTATCTTTTTTGTAATTATCAATAGCAATATTTTGAAAAGCTCTATATCCAACTTCTTTATTTTTTTGATGACATTCTTCAACATGTTTACCAGTGAATTTCATTATTACAACTTGATGAAGACAATCGATCAAAATGTTTATTTTCCTATCACAACCATCACAAGAAAAGAAACATTCCTTCTTAGTGAGTGATACATAACCTAGGAATTTTTGTGCAATATAAGGTCTCTTATCATCTTTCATTTTCATCAAAAAGCCACTTAATTCTTGCATTTGTGCAAAAGTTAAAGCACAGTATCCCTCTGAAGCCATATTATTTATCTGAGCTGCTTGTTCATATCTTTCCTTTAAAATTGAAGGTGGAATAACGAGATTATGTGTGAATATTGTTTTGTAAGCAAGCAATGGATCTAAAGTTTCTGATTCTGAGGTGAAATCGTGTCTCCAAATTGATTCTATACAATTGATTCTATCATCATGACCATCAATCCCCTTGTTTGAAGGAGCAAATAATATTCCAACAGTTGTAGGATCTAGCACATGTTTTACTAGATATTTAATATATTTAGAATATGGAAATTCACTCACTTGCATAACAGGATAAAAAGTACAACTTCCAATACTCAAGCAATAATCTTTAAATTCATCAACTGTCACAACAGTTGATGGAATGAAATCGTAGAAATAATTATCATCATCAATTGCATATTTTGAGCCTATTATTTCCTTTTTTTTATCAAGTATTTAAAGTCAGGCAAGTCATGCATATCTTCTTGGTCTAAGTCAAATGGCATATTTGCTTGTCTAAACAAATTTTTATATCTTTCTCAACAAAATTTCTTATTAAATTCATCATCAGTTGTTTAACATCAGTTTTCTTTTCTTCTTCACTGTAAAATTCTTCACAATCAGCTTGAGTAAATGATTTTGTAAGGTAATCCCTCATCAGAACATTCCAAAGACTCATGTCCTCCCATTCAGAAGCAAGTTCATCTAAAGCATTGGATAAAGTTTTTTAATTTTTGAATGTTTTCATCATCTACCTCAGTGGTATTATTCATTTCATGTGGTAGCTCTATATGAGATGTATCATTCATTGAGACAGCTGGGTCGTCTTCTGTAATATTGGGATTCGTAGTAGCATTGCTTGTATATATACCGTTCAACTGTTAAAATTAATTATTAAACAATTCAAAGTTTAAAATGTCTTGTGTAAAGTACATTAGGTGTAATCATCAAATAGATTATGTAAGCATGTTTTGAAAACTACACTTATATTTGGAGACTCTTCTTGAAGTAAACAAGTAAAATTTAAAATAATTTTGGAGGAAACATTATTTTGCTTAAAAAGAATTAAATTAATTTTTAAATTTAGGCCCGGGAACACGTGACTCCACCACCACCGGGGTAACAAAACACTTCAAAAAAACTGAGAATGAACGGCCGGTAATTTAATAAGGAACTACTTGTTAAAATAAAATATAA
>JAJMAS010000131.1:0-23954 GCA_030565065.1 Pichia cephalocereana | reverse complement strand
CCCTAACCTGAGATATGGACTATACGTCGGCAGTGTCGTATGTACGCCCTGACAGATGGAAGTACGTTATAGAGAGAAACTCATTGACAGAATTTCTCATGTAAACAAAGTGTTACGTAACGTAATATATTTGGATCACATCATGCATCAATCTTTAAGTGATTTATTTCACCTGACTATTTGTAATATTAAGACTATTATATTGTACTAATATTAAACTATGAAGACATTATGTTATACAGAGGATTAGGTAGTTTGAGTTTAATTGTTAATATATCTGCTATAGTTTCACTTCTTCTATAAAGAACTATAAATACTAAAGACTATATTACAAAAAGTGTTTTAAATATTTTATAAATGTAAAAATAATAATTACTTCTTTAAAGTAACCTCTGTTGGTACTTTAAAACCGGAGATTTGTCCATCAAGATACAACTTATATAAAACTCTCTCCAAATCACCGGATTCCTTTAATTTCAGATATTCTTTATAAAGTAATAAAGAAGTATGCGCATCTTCAATTGAATCATGATTACCACTTTGAACATCAGTATCTAAAACATAATGAGCTAAAAATTTAAGCCCTAACTTACGTTTCTCTTTCTTTAAATAGAAACATAAACCTGTATCCTTAACTTGTACAGGAGGAACATAAATATTAATCATTCTAAAATCACCACTTAACCAATGTCCAATTATATTACAACCAAGATTGACCAATAACCATATTTTTCTATAAGCAACTTGTAGACTAACTAAATTTTTATCAGATTTACCAATTCTTAGATCTCCTTCAACAATACCTGAATATGTAGTTTTATAATCATTAACATGTTCATTTGTTGCAATATAATCGTCAATAAAACATTGACCTTCTCTTGGACCATCTCCTCTAACAACTGAAATTCTTGCAAGTAATAATTTTGGTGGACGAACTAGTGTCTTAGTACCATTACTACGAAATTCATATTCTGCAGGTGAAAGTTCAATAAATTCTGCATCTAATGCAACTAATGTACCCGGTTTCAGTTCTTCATCTTTTTCAAGTAATTTATAACTAATAACTTTATTTTCACGATTACCATTATCAATAAAACAATCCTTATATAGAATTGATTTATCAAGATTATCCATATAGATTTTAGGTTTAAATTCATTACCAATATTGACTTCTTTATAAATCATAACAACAGGCTTTTTCCACCAATGTGAATGATCTAAAACTTCACTTTCATTAACTTCAGTAACTAAGAAATCATTGAATAAGTACCATTTATCAACACCATTTTCTTTGATCTTAGAATAAGTAACCAAATGACTTTCATTTTGTCTATTAGTTATTTGAACTGTACAACCAATTAATTCATATTTTTTCAAATTTGATGCAACACCACCAATAATATTTGTACGTAAAACAGGTGTACCTAATGGTGATAATGCAAAATAAAATTCAGGAACTAACCATCCATTTAAATATCTAATTTCATTCATTTGTTGATTAGTTAAATCAAGATTAAGTATAACAACAGGTCCTAAATTATTAATTTCTAATGATGCATTTACTGGATGTTGACATCCACAATTTTCACAATTTATATGTTGTTGAATATGTTTATTCATAGAAGCTTCCATATAGTTTAAAATAGTAACACTTGTAGGAACAGATGGAATGGTCGGTAAAGAATTAATATCAATGGAATAATACATTGCAAGTCTTTTACGAGTCAATGAACAAAAATTAGAGTAGACTGTTGTCTCAGTAACAACCCCACTAATTTCATTTAGACGTTTAGATGTTTCCTCTTTGTATAATTTACATTCATCCTGTGATAATCTCTCCAATAAAAATCTATTAAATGTTTGAATCAGTCTCCTTTGTTTGAAATCGTCTCTTGATATATTTGTTTCATTGTCTAATCCTAGATTTTGAACTTCTTTGATTTGTGATAATAAGATTTGGAAATTTGATGCAGCACAATGCCTTCCTTCTGATTTCCACATCATATCATATAAATAACCTAATTCAACTAATAAATTAGGTTCATCAGTAACATCATGAGATAATGCTGCTAAACAATTATTAAATATAGGTGCAACATGTCTGTAAAGTTGAAGAATAGGGTTTAAAAATGAATTTCCAGAATTTATTTCTAAACCGGAGTATCTGGTTTTATTATAGAAATCGAAATCAAAATCATCAACACCAAATCTACTGTATAAAATAGATAATTGTTTATAAGCAGTTGGAACATCACCATGAATTGAAGTTAAATCAAAAATTTGATCATTTGAAGACTTTTTAGAGTCATCCGTCAAATTACTATTCTTTGATTTTGGTGGGTTACCATATGATGAATCATCATCATCAATCATACTATCATTACCTTCATTTTCTTCATTATCAATTCTTTCACTTATAAATTTTGGAACATTAATACCATCAACAGTTTGAGCAGTTATATCATAATATTTAGTTGCGATATTTCGATGACCGAATTTTTCTTTATTGTATCTTGCAATGATAAATCCATTTATAACTTCTGAACTTCTCAGTATTTCAGGATCTATTTGATTTGGAATTTTACCAACTTTGAAAACCATGTCTCCTGGCCAAGCAGAAAGTAAGGGTTTATAGAATGGAGGAAGTTTTATCAAATTGAAAGGGGAATCCGAACTTACTAAACGATTTTTAGCAGGTATTATTTCATGAGTTGTTGTAGGATATGTTAATTGTCCAGGGAATAAACAAAATTCAGAATTATCACTTGAATTGCGTTTCCATAATTGTAAATTATTCATTGCATCAACGGATGCCATATAAGAACCAGATGGTGATAAATCAAATGCAGTTATATAGTTTGCAACATCAGCTTGATAAATATTTATAATACTTGGATTTTTCACATCTAAAAAGTTCATATGACCTAAACTTGAAGTTATTAGAATTACATTAGGTAAAAATGGATGATGGAAAACTTTTGATGCACCCACGGGGAATGGAATTGGTGTAGATGTAGTGAAAGTTTTCAAATCAAATGAACTTACAAATAAATCTGGACTAAATTGATCTTTTATTAATGAGAAACCTGTTGTTAAAATATTATTTTCCTTAACTGATATATCACTTAATCCTGAAACATGTGCATAAAATGTCTCTAAAATTTTATTTGTCTTTGGGTCAAGTATATCAATATTACCATCAGATCTACCAATAATAACGTATTTCAAGTTAGTTTCTAAAAACACAACACTATGTGGATAATGGAATGAACTTGATATACAATGATTAATTGTATCAATTCTGAAAATTTTTGAACCAGTTTTATCCTTATCACCACCAACTAATAATTCTGTTTGTGTATTAGATGTATAAGTCATTGCATTTATACCCTGTAATGAATCTGATTTTATATTGAAAAGTGTAACACCTTCAATTGTACCTAATCTAATAGAATCAAATGATAATGACATTATACCCTTTTTATGTGACATTATTTTCAGAATTGGACCATTATGAGCTTTAACTGATGTATACATTTGTAATTTTGGTCCACTATAAGAAGTTAAATAACCTAATGAATTACCAACCCATAATAGTGAATATGAATCATCAAATTTAATTGCAGATGTTAATACTTGAGGATCATTAGCATTTATTATATGTCCTTTCGGATATCTTAGCACTGATATCGTGTTAAACTGTTATAATGAATAATTAATAGTTAGTATTTGATCAATTAAGTTAAAATTTTATCATTTCATTTACATACCCATGCCCAATTGTCCATTTTAGACTATATTAACTTCAATTATGGTGTCTATATAAGTTAACTCACCACTTATCACCAACAGCAACCTCTTCTTCTTATTAATCTCTCATGTAAACACTTCACTAACACTGAAAATAAGCAAAACGCCAAAATAAAAACAACCGACGCATCGACCCAAGGGACGCGACGATTTAAGAAGAAGTTCTTAAATTCAATGAAAATTTCAACATGAATTTTCCACCATTACAGTAAGTGTTTCAATTGGAGTTATAGGAGTTGGTTATATTATCTGATTGTATATCATTAAACAATGCTTTTCAATAACTTTAGATTAGGTCTCCAAAGAATGGGACAGGTGGCAAATGCTGCTAAGCATGTTTGTAACCATGAACATGCTCATTCAAGTGTTAATATGCAACATTCTTTTATGAACAATGTCTCAAGATCATACAAAATCAGAACTGCAGTTAAAAAATTCTGTTCAGAATGTTATATTGCAAGAAGAAAGGGTAGAGTATATGTGCTATGTAAGGCTAATCCTAAACATAAGCAAAAGCAAGCATAATAGAGAAGTACAAGTACCATTACAAAAAATACCATTTATTCAGTCAATATATCAATATATACAAATTTACAATTTTAGTTCCTGCTTATAGTTTTTATCTAACAAAGTTTATAAATATGAATATTAGTTACACAATCTAATTTTTCACTACAGCTTATTAAAGTATCAATACTATATACTAATTAGAGATTTTCCAAATTGAGAAACCTGCACCACCAATCAGTAAATATTTTTCACCATTTTTAAATGATGCAATTTCAGAACATCCAGTATCTGCAACTGTAGTATATTTATTATCAACAAGAGTTAAACCATTTTCAATATTCCATAATTTGATACTTTGATCAACTGCACCGACTAAAACTGTTCTCGAATCAATAACTGTAACTGTAGTAATAGTTGATGATGCAGCAGATGGAAGGAATGATTCAATGTCAAATTTCAAACCTTCTTCATCTTTAGTAATCTTACTAACAATTATAGCATTATCATCACCACCCGTAATAACTTTAATACATTCACTAGTTTCTTGTAATATATCTAAAGCCTTAACTGATGATTGATGAATTTGTTGATTAATGATAAGTTTATCTAATTTGACACTCTCATTTATACCTTCAAATTTATCATCAATTAATGAAAGTTTAACTTCTTTAATGTTAGAATCATCAATACTGAAATACTTGTCAATAACATTATTAATATCATAAATACTTAAATGTCCATTAGTTGATCCAATAAGAACAAATAATCTTTTATCAATACAAACAAATCTAACATGGAAAATACAACATTGCATATAATTATCATCAATCATAACATTAAACTTTTTAGAGGCAATATCATAATAGATAACTTTAATCATTGAATTTGAATAAACTGTAACGATTAAAAATCCAATTTTCTTACCATCCAATTTATCAGATACTTCTATAGAATCAAAATCCATAACTCTTAAATCAGGATTTTCTTCACTTGGTGGTAATGAACTCTCTAATGACATACATTTCTTATCATCACATTCTGTAATTTTCCAAAGATAAAGTTCTTCCTTTGCTGATGATGATAACACATATTCATCATTAATTGCATGAATTGATTGTAAACCACCAATATGTTCTCTATAAGTCCAATGAGAATTAAATGTACCATCATTTTTCAATGTACTAATTTTCAAAGTTGTATCCTCTGCACCTGTAATGACAATTTTTTCATCATTATCATTTGATGAATTAATTACACAAATATCTCTAATTTCTCTACCATGTAAACCATCTGATAATAATTCAAATGCATATGGTTCACCCTGTTGAACAATTTGAACTTCAGATGATCTTGTATAAACAAATCTATATCTTAATCTATTATTTAAATCAAACCAATATTTAAAATTCCAACGTCTATGTGGACCACCACAAATTTCTCTATAAACTTCATATTGTTTAGTTTCATTCCAAACGAAGAAACAATCAGATTTAAAACCATATAAAAGTATATCACCATTTGGTGTCTTAATGAGACCTTCTAAAAATCCTTTTTGAATTCTACTACTTTGTAAATATTCATAAGTTAAATTCTCATTAATTTTCATAATATGATAAGTACCATCTTTATTAGTTATATAAAGCATTGTATTATTTGAATTATCATATAATGATTTTATTGAAGAAACTGTATCACCTTTGAAAAGATTTTTGTAAACAACTAACGGTTCATTTTTTTTATTTTCATTTTCAATTCTATAAACAAGCATTGTAGCAAATCTACAACCAACAAATGACATATTTGATACTTTATTGTATTCTAATGAACTTATAGTAATCTTATCTTTAGGTTTTAAAAGTTCATAACTTTCCAATATATTTAAATTATTTGGATCAATTTTTTTATAAATTAATGGATCATTAGGATTAGGTGATTCAAATAATGCAAAAAAGTTACCATCATATTCATTGATTAAAATATTACCCAATCTATTAAAGGAATCATTTAAATTAAATTCATATTTGATTTCCATTTCACAATTTCCATTAAACTTCATTAATATACAATCACCCATTTTACCTGCTATAATGACAATTGGTTCATTTTCAAATATTTTAAGTATACAAAATTTTGCAAATTTATCATCAGTAAACAATAATTCCCATTTTTTATAATCTTTTAATATCATAACTTTACCTTCAGAGGTAACTGCAATTAAACCATATCCAAAATCACTATAATTTTTAATTAATTCACCCTTTTGGAAAACACAATTAATTTCATTTGATATATCATTTAATTCCCATTTATGACCCCAATAACCAATTCTTTCACTTTCATTCAAGTCAGATACAAATATTTTACCATCTGCACCTGCTGTGAAACCTAATTTTTTTTCATCATTTAAATCAAGACTCCAAACATGTCTACCTGTATGAACTAAAATAATTCTTTCTTGAATTAATTCACCATTATTATAATTATCATTAAAATTAAATCTCCAAACCCGAGCTGTACAATCTTCACTACAACTGAAAATATTAAAACCATCATCAGAAGTATTATAAACATTTAACCCCCAAATACGTGATCCATGACCCCAACCATTTGCTAATAATTCACCAGTTTCCATATTCCAAACTTTAATTGATCTATCATCTGAACAACTAATAATATATTTATTATCAGGAGATGCAATAACTCTAAAGATTGAACCTTCATGTTTAGTTAAATTATGTTTAACTTTACAAGTTTCAAAATCCCATATTAAAATACCATTCATAACAGTACCTGCTAAAACTGTAATTTTACCAGTTTCCTTATTCATTGATAAAGTACCCGAATAAAGAATTGATTTCCATCCACAATGTTTAGTATTGATTAATTTACAATTATCATTTACCAATGAAACTGTATGAACAATATTATGTGAATTTAAAACATGTAATGTTGAATCATTTTCAAATAAACAATGGAAAATCCAATCACTTACACCATAATGTGGTATTTCATAATTTAAATCTTTAAAATTATGTAATGTGAAAATACTTAATGATCTACCACCCCAAATTACAATTTTAATATCATCATCATCAATGTCATTACTACTATTAATTAGTTCAATTCCATGAATTTTATTTCTTTTAAATACTAATCTTTCAAAAATTTTTTCACCTTTGATATAATCATATAATGATAATGTTGGACCTTCACCACTTAAAAGTAAGTTATTTGAAATAACTTTTAATGCACAAATAGGACCAATATGTTTAATTTGTTCAAGTTTCATATTGTCCATGATTGTTCGATGATTATTTAAAGAAGAAAGATTTATCATGGAGATCTTAAATAAATTTTTTTTGAACATGTTGAAAAATTCATAATTTCCAAAATTCATAACTTCTCTGATAACAAGACTTCTTCTTTTGACAATGGCATCATCAAAACAACCACAATTACTCCTACAACAACAGCAACAACAGCTTCTACAGCAGCAGCAGCAGCAGCAACAGCAGCAGCAACAACAACATAAGAATAGTTTAGATTATTTCACCCCAGTGGGGAAATTTATGATAACTAAGAATGTTTATAATAGAAGACGTCGACGTGCATTTCAAGTTGGATCAATTAAACCTGATGCATCATATGTAACAGATATGCCACCATCTGCTCATGAATTACCTGATATAGTTGATTTAAATAGTAGATTTGTTCATATATCAACGAATAAATCAAAACATGCAATTCATGCAATTAAATGGACACCTGATGCAAGAAGAGTTTTAGTTTCATCATTTAGTGGAGAATTTACAATTTGGAATGGATTAAATTTTTCATTTGAATCAATTATGCAAGCACATGATTTCCCAATTAGTTCATTACAATATTCACATAATGGTAAATGGTTAATTAGTGGTGATCAATCAGGTTGTATTAAATATTGGCAACCAAATTTTAATAATGTTAATATTTTAAATAAATCACATGAAAATTCAGTTAATGAATTATCATTTTCACCAAATGATTTTAAATTTGTTAGTGGATCTGATGATCAAACATTAAAAATTTGGGATTTTTCAACTGCAAAAGAGGAAACAATTTTAAAAGGTCATCATTGGGATGTTAAAAGTTGTGATTGGCATTCATCATTAGGTTTAATTGTTTCAGGTTCAAAGGATAATTTAGTTAAATTATGGGATCCAAGAGATGGTTCATGTATTACAACATTACATGATTTTAAACATACAGTTAGTAAAACATCATTTCAAAAAGGTGGTAATGAAAGATTATTAGCTGCATGTTCAAGAGATCATTCAACTAGAATTTTCGATTTAAGAATGTTAAGATGTTTAACTATAATTAAGAGTGAAAATGAAGCAGATTTAACATCATTATCATGGCATCCAATTCATTCAACAATGTTAACAGTTGGTGCATATGATGGTTCATTATCACATTATAATATAAATAAAACTGCTGATATTGAAACAATTAATACAAATAATATTAATAATGATAATGATAATGATAATGATAATGATGATATGAAAGGTCTTACAAAACAAATTAATAAATTAAAGAATGGTAATAAAACCAATGAAGAAATTGAAAATTATGTTTATTCAAATATAATTAATAGAGGTCCACCAATTATAAATAATGCATTACATTCAATACCATTTGCTCATGATAAGGCAATTCAAGCAATCGAATATCATCCATTAGGTCATATGTTATGTACTGCAGGAGCTGATAAATCAATGAGATTTTGGGGTAGGGCAAGACCAAATGATGAAGAAAGTTTTAAGGATAATGCACATTTAGGACCTGAAAGTGAAAAGAAGGTGTTAGAACCAATACTGGCTGAACCTGTTAAGAGTGATGAAACATTTACGTTACCAGGTTTAAGTAATATTCCAGGATTTGGATCGTAATGTGTATAGGTATTAGAGCTAGAGGGATATATAAATTATAAAAATAAGAGTAAAAACGAATCATAAGGTGTTGGTTCAAGTTGATATTATTCCTTGAAAATTTGGGGTATTGTCATTAGGTATTTCATTATTAGATGTAGATGTATTTGTATTTGTATTATTATCTGTTCTTATATTAGTTTGATTTGAAGGATTTATTCTCATTCTTGATAAATCATCAGGAGTTACAGGTCTTGAAAAAATTGTTTGAATTGGAATATAATGACCTTCAGTATAAAATTTATTAACATTTGTTAAATAATCACCTGCATATAAAGTTCTATAATTAATCAGAAATTGATAAAGTAAATTCAGTGAAATACTTTTAAAAATTAAATTTTCATGTTTTTTATTTGAATGATGATCTAAACCACAATCATAATAAATTGTATCACCAACATTATCAATACCAAAATATTTAACATTAAGAGATTTAATTTCATCTAATGTAACTTTATCATAAGATAATTCATATTTATGAATTCTTTCAAGGAAATCATTAATTGCAATTTCTCTATTCATATGAATATAATCTTTATTTTTAGATTTTTGTTCAATATTATACCTTCTTAAAGCTTTATTTGAAGTTTTAACTTCGAAAAATAAAGGTTTAATATTAATATTATTTTGATCACTAATTTTCTTTAAATGATCTAAAACTGATTTTCTTCTCTTTTTAGTTGTATTAGTTGCATCTAAAATACCGATATTAATTTTATTATTAATTAAATCATTTGTTAAATTTTTTAAAGCTTCAAAAGCATAAAAATCTCTTAATTTTTGACTTGATTTTAAATCATTAAAATTAAATTTATTATGATTTTCATTTTCATAAATTCTTCTAATATCACCTGCATTATAAGAATTTACCCTAATATTTGAATTTGTATGATTTTTAACATAATCTTGGAAATCTTTAATTATAGTTGATTTACCACAAGCTGGTAAACCAATAAGTATGAAAGCCCATTTTTCAGATTTATCCCATGATGAATAATCAATTGATAAATTATTACATTGATAAAAAGTTTCAATTTTAGCATTATTACAAGAATCACAAATTTCATTTTCATTTGATGTAATAACTTTCCTTAATGGTGTATGATTTGAAATATTATTATGATTATTATTTGATAAATCTTCAAAAATTTCTAAATCATCATAATCGATATCAGTTTCACTATCCTCAGAATCAGTGGATATATCAGAATTGATATTAAATTTTGGTTTATTCTTATGATGGTGGTGATTATGATTTTTATTAAGTACTGAATCAATTGTATTAATATGATATGTTGATTGTTGTATAGCATTTTGAGTTAAATTACCATCATCATTAATTTCATTTGATAAATCTAAATCTACAATTTTCAATAAATCCCCACATTCATTTTCAATTAAATTTGGAGAATATTCAGTTGTTGCAGATTGATTTGATAACATTGAATGCAGTGAAGTTGAAGAGAAAGTATTTGTATAAGTAGTATTTAATTTATTACTACTATTATGAGATAATAATAAAGGTGAATGAGATAATGATGTATTACTTATACTCCTAGTATAAGTATTGGTATTAATATTATCAATTTTATTATGAATTGTATTATTTAAATTACTATTAAGAGAATTAAAAGAATCATTAATTGAGGAAGAATTTGAATTTTTCATATTAATTGAAAAAATATTATGAACTAAATCATTTGAAGAGTTGTTGTTGGTAGTATTATTGATATTATTTGATGGAGTATCATATAAGATTGGAGAATGAGGAAGGTGAATTTTATGTATTGGCATGGCTGCAGAATAAATGGAAAAACTTTTTTATTTTCTAGGGAGTAAAGTGAAATTTAACTTTTGTTAAATGAAAAGAGAAACAAGTAAATAATAAAAGATAGATAGATAGTCTACTAAGTGAATATTTAAATAAATTAAAGATAAAGATACTGTTCTGTAAAATAGAAATAAAAATAAAAGAACAGAATATTCACATGTATAAATAATCCGTAAGGTTAAATATAATCCGATGATTTTCGGAGTAGTGGGGGCCTTTCCTAAGTTTCTCCTCATTTAAATTTGATTGATTACGTAATAGTGTTGTGTCACGTGATATGGTCACGTGATACTTACATTACGTAATATACACGTGACCATTACATAATCACGTGATACTTACGTAATATACACGTGACCATTACATAATCACGTGATACTTACGTAATATACACGTGACCATTACATAATCACGTGATACTTACGTAATATACACGTGACCATTACATAATCAAAAAAATAATTGAAAATAAAAGAAGGCTTAAATAAATAAATAAATAAATAAATAAATTAAAATACCTTTATATTTATTATATCCGTTTTAATTATTACTGTTACTATGACTATACTCACTATAATAATTTTATTATACAGGACTTATTGGATATTAAATTGATCTGTTCCTTTAATATTCTTTTATTTAATTCCTTCTTTTATTACTTATACTATACTCAAATCATGCCATGTATACATAATAATAATAATAACACCAATTCATTATCAATACTATCATCATTTGATAATTATTTAAAAAATAAAATTATACGATCTATTAGTTCCAATCAATTAATTAAAAGAGATACTTGGTATAGTGATGGTGGTGATGCAGGTAGATATGCTTTCTTTGCATTTTTCATACTTGCAATTATTGTTTTCATTATAATGACTTGTGTTATTAATGTTAAAAGAATGAAATCTGGTAGACAACCAGTTATTTCAAGTTATTTAGCTCCTCCAAATTATCATCAATCTCAAACTGCTTATGAAGGTCAAACTGTAACTAATTTACCAACTTATACTCCTGCTGCAAATCCAAATCAAGATGTTGGTTATTATGATAAAAATGGTAATTTTATACCTGCTAATAGTACTATTAATAATAATACACCTCCTAATGATAATATAGAACTAAATGATAATCCATCTCCTTATATTAATGATAATAATCAAAACCCAGATCAATCATTAAATGAAATGTCTTATAGAAGACCTGATCAACCTCCTCCAAATAGAACTTATCAACCACCTTCTTCTACAACAATGATTGTAGGTTCTTCAACATCTAATGATGATACGGAATTACCTCCTTATATTGCTCCTGAAGCTCCTCCATTACCTGATAAAAGTCATTACAGAAGTTAATCAATGATCTTACCTATTTTCTTACTTTCTTATACGTTCTAATTTTTTTAATACTTTAATACTAATCTCTCTTTTAATGGCTTTTTATTTACTATTTTATATCATTTTAATGTATTAATAACTCTTATTCTCGGCTAACCTTCCCAATTAGGAAAACTAACTATTCTTATCATCATCCTACTCTCTATATATTCTGTTCTGTTCTGTTCTGTTCTGTAATGTGATATGATATGATATCATATTATATCATATAAGTTGCTCTGTTATTGATTATTATATTTATTAATCATCACATGTGCATATCACTCTTCTTCTCTCAACTTCCTTCTTTTACTATCAATCTTTATTATGCCTGATAGATTAACTAATGAACAATTAGAAAAATTAGTTGGTTATTTACCAAGATGTAAATATGGTGGTTATTATATTAACGGTAATGTTAAATGTGGTTTACCAAATGATACAACATTTGATATTTTAATGATTATGACAGTTATATTAGTTTCAATTATTTTCTTAGTTTTCTTATTTAAAAGTTATAGATTTTATTTGAAAACTCATGTAATTGCAAATAATCAAAATGATGTTTATTTAGATTTAGAAGCTTTAAGAGAATTAGTTAATCCTCCAATTAGACCTGTTCCATTATATACTGTTAATCCTAATCGTGATGTTGATTTAGGGATTATTGATAATAATGGTAATTTGATTGAATTACCTAAAAATTTATCTTCACGTCAATTAAATAAGATTAAAGAGAAGTTACCAAGTTATTCAAGAGAGGCACCAAATACTGAATCACCGTCTACAGCTACAAGAACTGTAAGATTTGGTTCAGTTACAATTGCTGAACCTGCTCCAACTCTTAATATTTCTCGATTACCAAGACATCCTCCTATTTATACACCTAATTAGTTCTTATCCTTGTATATCATTCTATATTATTTATATCTTATATCTTATACCTTATAATCTAATATCCTATCATATATCATATATACCATATGATACAACTTGCTACCATTGCTACCTGATTTCGCAATTTTCGGAATTTCCACCACTACATGAATAAATTTTTTTCACCAAAAGAAGACTTTTTTTATAACAAGGTTACTCTTTGACCATCAACTACAATGTCATCAAAACCATTAGATAATTCATTAAAAGGTCAAGAAATTCAGAAAAGGACAATTTTCAAACCATTATTAACAAACCCTTATACAAGGAGAAATATTTGGCCTAGAATTGAACCAAATTTACAATTAACTTTATTACAATCATTAGAAACTGATATTTTAACATCAATTAAACAATGGAATAATATGTCAATAGATGAGAAAAAATCATTACCTGAAATAACTAAACAATCAATAATTAATGATAATGAGAATGTTTTATATGGTTTCAATTCAATTATGAAATCATTAGAGGATCAAATTAGTCAAAAAAATTTGGAGAATAAAGTGAAGGTTTTATTTGTTTGTAAATATGATATATCGTCTAAATTATTATACGATCATTTCCCAGTTTTATGTTCACTTACCAATGTTAAATTAATTACATTACCTAAAGGTTCATCAAAGAAATTAAGCCTTGCATTAGGTGTTAAAAAGGATGTACAATTTTTAGCATTACGTGAGGAAATTATTAAAGATAATAAATTTATTTCACTGACATTAGATTCAACAGTTGATGATATTAATATTGGATTTTTAAATAATTATGAAGAGAAGAAATTAGAAATGAATGTTAAATTTTTACTTACTGAAATGCCAATTGTTAAAAAGAAAAATGATAAAAAGAACAAAACTATAAAATGAAATTATTTTATTTAAGTTTCCTAGCTGCATTAAATATATTACCTGCATGCCAACTACGTGGTCTTGGTTTATACTTAGTAGATGTTGATCTTCTTAATGGTGTTTCTTCACTATTTAAGTTTAATTTTGAAATTTCTTTACTACTAGTATTATCAATTGAAATTGAAACAGGTAATTTAAAATTAACCATTGCATTGATTAATTTTGGTTGTTGATTAGGGATATCCTTTTTATCTTCTAAAATTGGAATTTTCGGTTTGGTAGGGTTATTGATTGGGACAATTTCTTTGAATTTCATTTCATTTTCCATATAACATTCCAATAAATTATTAAACATTTGAAATTCATTACTTTTATTTAATTTTTTCAACCAGATGTGTAAATCAACTAATTGATTTTTTAATTCTTTATTTGATTTTGTATCAAATTCAATTATATTAGCAAAATTTAAAAAATGAATCATAATTGAATTTGCATCATTTTTATTTAACTTTATTTGAATATTTTTAATATAATTAATAATTGGTAATAATTTAACCTTTGTTTTATCACTAAATGAATCATAATATTTATTAATAAATTCAATAACTGGTAATTTTTCCCTCTCAATTAATTCTGAAAATGTTTTAATAAAATATTTATCAAATCCTGGTATAATTGAAATTATTTTCAATAATTCTAAATTTGAAGTTTTAGGATTATTGAAAACTTTAAATGTTGTTAGAACAAAATCTTTCAGTGATTTTTTATTAATTTGATTTTCATTCTCTTCTAATTGAATAAACAATGACTTCTTTTGTCTCTCTTCCTTAATATTCTCTTCTTTTTCAAGAATTGTTAATTCAACTTCTCTAACATTTTTAAAATATGAATCAATTTGTTTCCAATTATTTTCAAATTGTTTAGGTTTATTTTTAGATTCAATATCACTATAAATAACTAATGATTTATTTGATGTATATCTACCTAAAAATTTAACTTCATCATTTGTTAAATTTTCAAAATTAATAATTGAAATTGAATTATATTTATTTAAAAATTTAACAAATGATGGTAATTGATCATATTGACTCAAAAATTGTGAATATGGTAAATAAAATATATTTTCAACATAAGATTTAACAATTAATGATTCTTTTTTATTTAATCCATATCTTAATCTTGTCTCAAATGATGACATTTCTCTTAAATTTAATGTTGTAACTGCACTTAATTGTTGAATTGTATTTTTCAATCTATCATATGAAATTTGAATACCATAATCTTCAAAAATTTTTATAAATTCATTTATTTTCTTTGTATCTAATAATTTAATTTTGGGATGTTCAATTTCTAAATATTCATTAATAAGTGATTTAAAAGTTTTATAATTACATTTATTTTCATCATCATTATTTAATTCAACTGATTTTTTAAATTTTTTCATTGATTCATCAGAATTAAATAATATTAGATGTGGTTTAGTTATTTTGGATTGATTTTTATTCCATCTTTTAATAAATATATCTTCCTTTTTATTGGAATCGGGATGAATAACTTTTAATAATTTACCACGACCTATTGGTGCAGATATAACTCTTTCATCATTATCATCAATTTCAACACTTATCATTGAGGTATTTCTTCTTGGTTTTCTATACTATACCATTTGGAAAGAAACTACATTACAAACTACACGTCTATTACTACTTATATATAACTCCAATGCTATGAAGAAACTGACAATGTAGTTAATCACCTAAGAGTAGGATATATAGCAAAATCGCGTTGAGTTTATACACTTTAAAATACTTATGAAACATAATTTTGCTACCTATCACATTGCTATGTAAATGGTTATGGCTATTTAATGGGTATAAAATGTTCTCTATACAGGTTATTTAAACTTCCTTAATAAATGAATTCCACGGGTTAAAAAAGTGGAATAATTTCTATTAGAATTAGCATAAATTTTATTTGCTACCAATTGACTAAATTTATATCTTTTCGGATCACTTAAAGGATTACCAAATTTTGGTAAATTAGTTAATTTATTAGGTTTTGTTAAAGATTTTAATTCAGGTAAACAATCTAAATATGAAGGTTCATATTGAATTTTAACAAAACTTTTATGATAAATTGTTGAATTACTTGTATCAACATGTAACATATGATCAAATTTTGATTTATTAAAATATAAAATATGTTTTGATCTAGTTGCTGCAACATAATTAACTCTTGATTTTTGTAAATTATATTCATTATTCATTAAACATAATGATGATAAAACAAATACTATATCCCATTCTAAACCTTTTGCATTATGAATTGTTGATAATGAAATAAATTCATTATAATGTTCAAATTTATTAATTTCCGTATTATCTAATTCTTTAACATTGAGGAAATCATCTTGATAATGTGATAAGAAATATGATAATATATTATATTCTTCATTATCTATTTTAGAGATAACTTCTAAATTATTGAATAATTCCTTTAAGAATAATTTATAATTATCAAATAATGATTCTGTTTTCAATTGTTTAGAGAAATAAAATAAATCTGATAAACAACTTAAATTATAAATAATCGATGTTGGATCAGATTTATCAATATTGTTTAAAATTTTATCTAATTTATCAATTGTTTCCTTACCTATTTTTTTCTTTATTTTGTCATCTCTATGAATTAATTCATATATGGAAATTTTACTATTTTCAGCTTCTTCTTTCAATAATAAAACAGTTCTTGGTCCAACTTTATTTAAAAAACTTAAAACAACGAGTAATGAAGGATCATGTTGTGGATTATCTAAAATTTTCAAAAATGAAACAACTGATGATAATTTAGTATCTTGCCAAGGTTGTAAACCTGATAATTTTTTACATCTATATTTACTTGATTTATTTTGGAAATAAGTTTGAAAATTATCTAAAACTTGATTAACAGGTGCTAAAATTGCAAAATTTTTCGGTGTTAATAAACCATTAGAATTTTCAATTAAATGATTTATTTCATCATAAACAAATGAAAATTCATCAACTAAATTTGTAAATTCTTTCCTAATAATTGGTATCTCTGTAGTTTCATTGGGGAAATTTGTAATAAAAGTATTTGAAGTTCCTAAAACATTTAATGAAAATTTATGAATTTCTTCTGAAAGTCTAAAAGTTTTATCAAGTACAAAATGTTTTAAATTATGATTAGGTTGTTTATAATAATTAACTAATCTTTCCATATTTTCATAAGGTGTTGCATTATTAAAACCATATAATGATTGATCCATATCACCTGAAATTGTTAATTGTTTATTTTTAGATAATTCAATTATAAAATCAAGTAAAATAACTGATAAATCTTGAAATTCATCAATTATAATTTCCTTTAAATTTAAAATATCTGTAGGTATTCGAAATTCATCAGTTAAATTGAGTAATTGATCATTATTTTCAATTTCATTGTTGGATAATATTAAATTATTAATATTTAATATTAATGTTGCTTCATAAACTAATTTATCAAATATAATACTTGAATTTTTCGATGTGAAACTGATTGCTGGATTATGTGGTGATAAACTTAGGTATTGTTTGTATTTCTCTATATCTGTTCCTTTCAATAATTTCAATTCCCTTTCTGATATTTTAGGTAAATATTTAACATTCTTATGTATTGAATTTGGAGATAATCTTTCCATTATTTTATTATAATTTTCCTTCCTATTTAATGACATACCTTCAATAATTGAACTTAAAATTGTTGAATTTAAAGTATTTTTATCCTTGAGGACATCCCAATATTTAGAATTTTGTAATAAGATGGAATTAGCATATCCATGAATTGTTGAAACACTAATTAATTCAGATAATTCATTTCCTAATAATTTACCCAGTGATTTTTTAAAATCTAATACAGCTTGATTAGTTAAACTGAAAACTGCAATTTCTGAAGGTTTAATACCAATACTCATTAAATAAGCAATTCTATCACACAGCGTTTTGGTTTTACCAGTACCTGGACCAGATAATACATTTATAAGTGTGTTCTTACCTGGTGGTTCTATTATAACCTTCTTCTGTTGTTCAGTACAGTGTAAATCCACAGTAACGTATCTTTCCGACATTATTTCTTGTCCAAAGTGTATCCCTAATTAATCCCAACCAATAACCAACACCAAATACCGTTCAATCACTGTATCCAATGATCAATCCAGCCATTTCCAAAGCAATCCTCCATATAAACCAAATTGATCTGAAACATGTATTGAAAAGGATAATTTCACGTGTCACAGTCGATGGGACGGAAAGAAAGAAAGTGGACACACTCAGCGATGATTAATATCAGGAAGGAGTTATTAGAGTTTAGACATTGGTTTCTATTAGAGGGAAGAATAAGTAGTAGGTTACAAGTGTGGTTGGTTAGTGTATAGTATATTATATTATAGCTATTTAGTATACAATTGAAATGTCAGGAACTTCATCTCAATTTCAACAGTTGGAAAAACTTGGTGAAGGTACTTATGCAACAGTTTATAAAGGTAAAAATAAAGCATTAGGTACATATGTTGCTCTGAAAGAAATTAATTTAGATAGTGAAGAAGGTACACCTTCAACTGCAATTAGAGAAATTTCACTAATGAAAGAATTAAAACATGAAAATATTGTTACACTTTATGATGTTATACATACAGAAAATAAATTAACTTTAGTTTTCGAATTTATGGATAGTGATTTAAAGAGATATATGGATTTGAATGGTTATAATTCAAATGGTGCATTAGATCCTCGTACTGTTAAATCTTTTATGTATCAATTATTAAGAGGTATTTTATTTTGTCATGATAATAGAGTTTTACATAGAGATTTAAAACCTCAAAATTTACTTATTAGTTCAAAGGGTCAATTAAAATTAGGTGATTTTGGTTTAGCAAGAGCTTTTGGTATACCTGTTAATACTTTTTCAAATGAAGTTGTTACATTATGGTATAGAGCACCCGATGTTTTATTAGGTTCAAGAAATTATTCAACTTCAATTGATATGTGGTCAACTGGTTGTATTTTAGCTGAAATGTTTACAGGTAAACCATTATTTTCAGGTTCATCAAATGATGATCAACTTTTAAAAATTTTTAGAATAATGGGTACACCAAATGAACGTAATTGGCCAGGTATTTCAAATTATCCAAATTATAAATCAAATTTTACATTATTTGTACCACAAGATTTCCGTGTTTTAATACCAAATATTGATCCACTGGCTTTACAATTATTACAAGGTTTATTACAAATGAGACCTGATATACGATTAAGTGCAAGACAAGCTTTACATCATGCTTGGTTTGATGAATATAATAACCCACAACAAGTATACCCACAACAACAAAATTTACAACAACAACAACAATTACAACAATCGTTAGATAATGAAAATAATAATAATAATATGGTACAGCAACAAAGCTATAATTATTAATTAAATCTTTTCTTTGCTCTTCTCTCTCATTCTATTTACATTTTTATTAATTTATCTACTCTTAAATATATCGTAGTTTTGCTTGTTTAAATTATAAAATCATATCAGTATAGTATAAAAAGAATTATTAATTTATTTTTCACATTCAGCCTTTAAAGCTTCATTAAATGATTTAAAACCTTCAGTTGAATCTTCACCAATCATCCAAAAAATTGGTGTTGCCATAGCACCTGAGAAAACTTCACTATGAATAAATTTAGTTGTATTTTCATCAATTGATTCAAATTGAAAACTATGTTCACCACCGAAAATCCATGATGAAAATAAAATACCTGTCCAAGCAAAACGTTTTTCACTATTTTCTGTAACTGTAGGTGTGAAAACAGTTTCTTTATTTTTCTTTGATAAGAAAATGACAACTTTTAATGAATCACCAATTGATAATGTTTCTTCAGTTTTACCAGGTTCAGTAATTTCAATTGATTTTATAACTTTTGACCATGATGAATAATTTTGGAAATTATGGAAAGTTTCTGAAACTTTCTTTATATTTGCATTGATGATTATAGTTTCGTTAATCCCTGGCATTGTTTGTAGAGTTAGTACGTAAATAATATAAAGAATATACAGTACTGATTAATAATAATAACTCTATCTCTATCCTTTAATAAAATAATTTTTTTTATGTTATCGAGATTTACCATCGGAGTTAATTTCATGGAGTTATATCATTCAGAGAACCTTATATTCACAACACCAAAGAGTTCAATACATGAGATGATGGTGATATCTTGTACTTATTGATTATCTCATCAATCAATTCATCATCTTCCATATAATGTAATTGTTCCCAGAAATTTAAATCATCACAAATATGATCTTTAAGGAATAACGGACATAATAATTTTTCTAATTGTATATCAGATTTATTCTTTAAAATAGAATAAAATGCTGGATTATTAAAACTTATCTCATTCCATAATGTTTCATCATCATATTCGTCTTCTTCTGGTGCTTCATCATTTTCTAATTTTTCCTGTCTCATATAAAAAACACCATAATTTTTCAAAATTTCAACAGGTATTATTGAACTATAATCATTCTCAATAATATCTTCACTAATCTTAACACATAATGATACAATAAAATGGAAAATATCTTCAAGTTGATTAGTAAATTTTGTTTCTAGTACTAATAAATCTAATATTATTCTTAATTTATCAACATACATTCCAGTTCGTATATAATCTAAATCTAACAAATTCCTTGGATTCATAAATGGCATCCTAATTGGCAATTCTGTCCAAAATTCTTTGAAAACCGCCTTATCTATCCTTCGTTGATTATTTTCATTAAGTTTTCCAATTTCTTTATTATATGTTTCCTCAAAATCTGGCCATAATGATGATGTTAAAACTCTATCTACACCTAATGATTTATAAATTGCATATGTCATAAATGGTGTCTCAAATGCAGTTAATGATATAATAACTAAATTATCAGGATCTCTATATCGTTGAATATAAAATTTACCATTAATATCACGTTTAAAATCATTCTTAATAATTTCCTTTATATTTACCATATTATTATTATTATCTTCTCTGTTATCTGATACTTTCATATTATGTGAATTCAAATGATGAAGTTCATCACTTATTTCTGAAATAAGTGTATCATTTGCATTTTGTTCAATTAAATTTTTGTTTAATAAACTGTATGTATGTACGAATTTTTCAATCATCATTTGATAGGAAATAAATTCAATATGTGATAGAATAAATCTATGGAAAAAACTTGAAGTAAGTGAAATACTTTCAATATTATGTGAGTAAGAAATTATCTTTACTAATATATCATCTGGTAAATCAGTTAATGATTTAGGTTTTGTAATTTCAAATTGAGGTTCTGTGTTCAGTATTTCTTGTTTAAAGTTTTCCATATTAGGTTCAATTTTCGGTTTATATTCAATATTTTGAACCTCATCATCATCATCATCTTCTTCATATTCATACATTTCTTGTTTAAAGAAAGTTTCATTAGATAATTCATTGAAAGTTCTTTCATCGAAATAGTTATTGAGAGCAATACAACCTCCTTTAACAATTTCAAATTTACGATTAAATTGAGCTTCAAAATTAGGTATAATTCCATCCTTAAGTTGTTTTGAACTTCTTTCCCTTAATTTTATTGCATGTAATTTAGTTAAATCTTTTAACATATTTATTGCATTTTCTCTACTTAATGGTGTTATATCATCTAATCCTGTAGTCAAATAAATTTCAGTTGATAATGAAATAAATTTTTTCAATGTCTCTATTATGGAATCCAATACCCATTCAGATTTTTGTTTCTTTATTACTCTTTTTCTAATAAATTCATAAAAACTATTTAATTCTGTTAATTGTTGTGTAAAATTTGAATTTTGATAGTATTTATTGTAAAATTTATTATGATTTGTGAAAATTCTATTTTTAATGGGTAATTTTTCATTGATTCTTTTCCTATTATAAATATAAGTTACACCAGGATTTATAAATCCCATATTGATGTGTATTTATCTGTTTGATGATGTTGTTGTTTATACTATAGACAATGTTTAGAATTTGATGCATGTATAGTGTGAATATGAATCAAAAAATTTTCTTAATTAGGTAATCCTAGTAGAAGATCATGAAAAATAAAATTTTTAGTTCGCGGGTTTCCTTTTTGGGAAGAGTGATGACCTATTTAGGAAGTATTAGCTACAGAGCAAGTTCTTTTTGGTAATTCTGTGATCACGGTAATAGTATGTCTTGATCTGTAAATGATTTGATTTCACTTGATCTCCTTTTTAGAAGTATGTATTTAAGGAGAGTTTGTCCCCCAGTTTTGTAATTTTAAACTTTCTCTTCTTGTCTTCTTCTTCTTCTTCTTCTTCTTGTTCCTTTTGTTTCTTTTACTTTATTTATCAAACAAAGTTTTAAATTCATTAATTATGGGTTACGTTGTTAGAAAAGATTATCAAGAGGGAATACATGTTGCTCATGATTTTAACAAAAATTTATACAATCTTCTTTATTGGCAACATTTCATTGATCATTCTAACAGTAATGGATTCCTTTTCCAAAATCAACGTGGTTATCATGGTCCTGGTCCATATAGTACCACAAATCCAAAAGATTATTCAAGACTTATGCATAAATGTGATTTAACAGGTAAAAGAAAAGAATTTAATTACAATGAAATGCATAAACGTTATAAGGAAAGAATTTATAGAAGTCATGAACTTGGATTTTGGGGATTTTGCTTTGGTTATAAATATGCAAATCAATTAGTTGATGAATATATTGGTAGAGGACGTTTAGAACCTGGTGAATATCCAGCTTGGAGATGTCCTATTACATTAGAAGTTGAACCTGAATTATTTAGTTGGAAATATCATCCAAAATTTAGACGTTGGGAATGTCTTAATGAAGATCTTTTATTAGCTTATGCATCAAATTGTGATGTTTTACTTGTTGGTGGTTTTGTTGTTTTAAAAGAAACTAATTTAAAAGTTTTCCCAATTATTGAAGAAGAAATTAAATATTATGCAAAGGAAATTGAATGTTCATCTTATTATCATTCAAGAAAGAATCGTGCTTATTTTGATGAAATTTTCGCAGAAGAAAATCATTTTGGTAAACAATCAATTTATGATGAAGGTATTCCATTTGCTGATTATGTTGAAATTAAAGATTATCCTGAAAGTCGTGAAATTTATGGTAGTTCACCACCATCTGATTTTGAGGATAGATTAATGAATTCAACATTAACTGAATTGGAATTAATGAAACATAAGGAAAGGTTCAAGCCAGCTTATTTTCCTTCTTACCAAACTAGAGCTCAAAGAAATAGAATTTAAACTCTAGAAATATACTAATACTGAACAAAAATCAAAAAAAAAACTTACTCTATATTTGAAAAAATTCGAAAAAAAAAAAATATTCTGTTTATTTATTAATTTTACACTCTTATACCTTTTTATTTATTACTTTTTATACCTTTTAATTTATTACTTTTATACTCTCACATTTTATACTCTAATATTAATTCCAACGATAATCTTAATGTACAATCACAATAATGTATACATTGTAGTATAGTTTGTATAGTTTCGGAGTTGATGATAAAATGATCAGAACGCGGCTCAACTCCGAGAATGATAATTTTT
>JAJMAS010000130.1:0-24161 GCA_030565065.1 Pichia cephalocereana | reverse complement strand
ATTAGTAACATGAAGTCACACTCTCCTCGACTGGAATTTGCCATCCATTCATTCAAGTCTTACGGGATTTTCCATCAACCATTCCAAGACCTTCCATTACCTTCTACTAGGTATATCTGTGTTCTAAACTCATACTCCCGTTACTAATGCCGTATTAACTATTATCCATGATTCAATTCACTGATCACTAGACATTGATCAATTGTCACGTAAACAATATCTGTCATGAACCCATGATTTCCATGTAGCGAGGCATATCCTCAATTCATCAGAATAGGATATTGTATTACCTAATCTTAACATTTTCATGTTGTTATTGATAAGTTGATTGATTTGGCCTGGTTTCTTTTGAGATTGTACTATTATATATAGATAATACAATGGCAGAATATACATTACATCAGATCAATAATCAGGTAGAACATACTGAGGAATTGGTTAGTAAACTTAGAGGATTTTTCAATATTTGTGCAAAATCATTTGCAGGTCCTGATGGTATTAAAGATTTCGTTGATAGTGAATTACTTTGTTTCTTAGATAAATCATCACCAGGTCAATATTTCTATCTGTTACACGAGGGGGAACTTGCATCTTCATGTATCATCTATACAAGAAAAGGTTATCATGCCAATACAATGAATTTAGGTGTTAGTTTAGTTTCAACTAATCCTAAATATAGAAAGAAAGGATTAATTTCTAAATTAATTAGTTGGATTATTAATCATTATGAAGGTGTTAGTAATGAAGGTAGTGAGTTTGAATTAGGTGAATCAATTATTGATGGAAGTTCAATTGAATATATTAATAATCAATTACCAATTGAAATTCGTAATAATGGTAATGTTAATTGGACATTATACAGTATTGTTGATGAATTTTATGCTAGATTTGGATTTAAGGCACGTAGAGATTTAGAATGGTTAACGATTCAACAAAGTGAGATTCAATATGAACCATTCATTTTTAAAGATGATGGTACAGAGGTATTAATTTCATCAAATGATTCAGATACTATTATAGAGGGTAAGAATGCATTTAAGGTTATTACTGATAATAAATATCAAAATTGTGCACCTGAGACAACTACTTATTCATCCTTCATCAAGAGAGGACAATTATACATTGATACTCATTTAACAGACAATATCAAGGAAAGATCATTCCTTTATGATAATTGTGGTATTACTATTAAGGATAAATTAAAAAATACTGAAACAACTGCATTTATTTGTCAATTTTTTTATCCTGGTACAATTGTCATTGCACGTGTTGTTAGTGATGTCTTAGATAAGGAAACATTTGATAATCATTGGAATAGAATTTTACAATTTGTTTATACTTATGCAAATAAAGCATGGAATACATTCCCATGTGTTAAATCAAAGAGTGCAAAGAGTGAAGAAATTGCAATTATTATGGCAAATAATGATTTCCAATGTAAGAATGGAATTATTACTAAGGAAGAGTTTGTTAATAAGATCACAAGTGAAAACGGTTGGCATAATGTCCAACAGAAGATATTCCTTCCTATGATACGTTCATGGAGAGATGTTGCTGGTGAAGAAGTTGATATTGAAATAGGTGATAATGGATTTTGGTGTGTTATGTAAGCATTTTGATTAAATATTTTCATTTTCAACTGGTTTCCAATTTCAGCTTCTTTTATTTATTTATTTATTTATTTATTTATTTACGTGTTTTGTTTATCTTAGTTTATCTTAGTTTTAATGTGTAGACAGCTGTAGAACAGTATATATAGTATAGAGTACTATGTCTAAACATAATGATAGGAATTTATCATCTCAAATACATCAACATCCAACTTCTTTATCTTCAAGATTAGATACTTTTAAAATTTCTCATATGTTTAATGATGAGCCAATATCTTATAAAACAACTTCTCCTGCAAATTTAATTCCATTAAATTTACGACCCTTAGGAATGGAAATGGTTCATGTTCATACTCCTCAATGGTTATCACAATTAGGATTTTATTATACACCTCAATCAATTAAATTAAAATATTCAATAACTTGTTCTTATTGTAATGAATTAATTAATCATCCAGTTCCTATAAATATTGATATAATTGATTATCATTTATCAAATACTACCAAAAAATGTATTTATGCTGAAATTTGGAAATTTAGGAATAAAATTATTGATAAAGAATCATTAGATTGGCAAAATGATCCAATTTTCGGTGATATTAATAACACTATTGGTTTAGATTATAGATTGAAAACTTTTAATAGTTGGAATCACGAGTATCCAAATATTAATGATATGATACAAACGGGTATGTATTATGATCCTGAAAATGATAATGATGATAGAGTTATTTGTATGTATTGTGGATTAAATTTAGTTGAATGGGAGAAGGATGATATACCGAATGATGCTCATTATAATTCAAATCCTAATTGTTGGGTATTTAATCAACAAAAAAGAGTAGAAATAGAAATGGATATGGATATGGATATGGATATGGATGTACCTCAAATAGAGGAAATGAATGAGGAAGATCAAAATAATGATAATGATAATGACCTACCTGAATATGGTAATGAAATACAGGATATTGATCATTCAGTTATATCATTAACAAATACAACAACTGATCTGCCAATTGAAATTGTTGAACCTGATGAAGTTGAAGAATATTTATCTAATTCTAAAGCAATAAGAGAGGAGACCCATGATGAAAATAATGAAAATAAACGTATTATACCAAGTATTAAATCATCAGAATTAAGTCAATTTTTTACTGAATTAGATATTGATAGTGAAAATAATATTGGTTCATCATATTTTGCAAATAATAGAAAACGTAGAGAATTGGAGAAGGAAAAATTAAATTCAATTACTAATACTGAACCAATTATTGAAGAAATTAGTGATGATTTAAGGAATGAAATTATTAACGAAGATGAAGAAGAAGGGGAAGGAGATATTATGGATTATGAACCTCCGATGGATGATAATATACCTACAATTAATGATATGGATGTAGGTAATGATGATATGGATATGGGAAATAATGATATTGAACCAGTGAGGAATGATGTTGAGCCTGTGAGAGATGATATTGAACCAGTAAATACGGATATCATAAATGACGAACCCCATGTTAATAATGAAGAACCTATCGCAAATAACGAACCTAATGTTGTTGATGACAAATCTAAAGAAAATGACGAACCTATAGAAAATGACGAACCTATAAAACATGACAAACCTTTAGAACATGACGAACCTTTAGAACATGAGAAACCTATAGAAAATGACGAACCTCTCACAAATGACAAACATATTGTACCTCTGATGCCAAATTCAACACCAACCCTTCGTTCAAGAATTCATACAATAGAAAATAATCAGATAGATTCAACAGATATAGACAAACAAAATGAATTAAAACGTGTTGAACAATTAGAGAATGAACTTAAATTACTTAAAATGCAAATTGAATTATTAACAAAAAAGAATAATGATAAGGATGATAATAATATAAAGGAAATTGCAAACAGTCAAATTTCTGAAACTTCACCAATTAGATCAATAGAACAAAATAGCGTAGATGATGAAATCAAAGAAAATGATGAACAAGATAAAGAGAATCAAATACCCATTGAAAACTCAAATGTTACTAATATAATCATCAAGAAGGAAAAAGTAGATACCCCCAAAGAAAAGAAAAAGAATAAAAAACGTAAAGATAGAGAAAGAGAAGGAAAAGACACCAAAGATAAGAAAAAGAGAAAGAAACGTAAAATATCTGAAGATTTAGATAATGATCCACTGTTAATTAATAACAAAAAATCAAAGAGAAAATTAGTTAAAGTTAAACTAGAGAAAAATAATGATGATAGTTTATTATCATTAGATATTAATTCATTTACTAGTGAAAAGAAAGAGGATGATGATGAGATTAGGAAAGCAGAAGAGAGGAAAGAGGATGAACGTAGGAAAGAAATTGAGAAGATAGAGGAGATGAAACGTGAAGAATTGAGGAGAGAAGAAATAAGAAAGGAAGAATTGAGGAGAGAAGAAATAAGGAGAGAAGAAATAAGGAGAGAAGAAATAAGGAGAGAAGAAATAAGGAGAGAAGAAATAAGGAGAGAAGAAATAAGGAGAGAAGAAATAAGGAGAGAAGAAATTAGGAAAGAAGAAATTAGGAAAGAAGAACTAAGGAAAGAGGAGATCAAAAGAGAAGAGCTTAGAAGAGAAGAACTCATAAGAGAAGGGATGAGGAAAGCTGAAGAACGTAGGAAACAAAAAGAACAAGAAGAACTTGAAAGAAAAAGAATAGAGGAACTCAAAAAGGAAGAACAAAGGAAACTTGAAGAAGAACGTAGAAAAGAGGATGAAAAAATTGAAGCAATGAAACAAGAGTTAATAAGACGTGAAGAGATGAGAAGAGAAAGAATTAGAAATGAAGAATTGGAAAGGGAAAAGCTAGAGAAAGAAAAGGAGAAGGAGAAAACATTTAAAATCATTGCAAATTCAAGTCCGAATGTTCAACAAGATATTCAACTAAGTGAAATTAGTGAAATTCCAACACAAATGGATCAAAGTGATATATCTAAGGATGTTGCAGTTGAAAATAATAATGTCAATAATGATATCATAAACAACAATATCAATAAAAGTAATAAAAATGATACAAACAATAGTGATATATCACCTACATTAATGAGAAAAAATGCGAGATTATCAACATCAGTTGAAGTTGAAATTGAAAATAAGGCATTATCATTTGAACATTTACAAAATTTAGTTAATAAAACTGATGAAAGGGATGAAAAGAATAGAATTGTTAATAGTAAGACAATATCAAATGAAGTTATTAATTTTCAAGATATTGAAATGATGAATAATCAAAGTACACCATATAAGAATAATATTCGAGATATAGATTTTGAAAATAAAGGTAATACACATAAATGGAAGAATATTAATGCTAAGAAATATAATGAATTTTATTCAGATATTAAGGAAGCAGCAGGATATGTTAAAGAGGTAATTGATTCACCATATGAGTTACTTGGAGATGATTTAGATGGATTATTAACAGAATTTAGTGGTAGTATACCTGATGAACAATTACAGATGACTGTTAAGGAATGGTTACAATGTCAAGAGTTACAGGCCATAGCCATTGTCAAGGAGAAGGCTAATGATATGATTGAAGAGTTTAGAAGAGATGGTTTAAAAAGTATTGAATATGTTAAGAACTTACCAGAGAAATAGAAATAGAAATAGATTACGTAATATTATACTGTAAACTCAGCTTATACGGCTTACGCGGGGGGCAAATGATTTTATTTTATTTTGTATCAGATTTAATATCAGTTTTTCGTATTTTCATGTGTTTTAAGATGGCCATATTTTCTTTTCTTTTTGTAGAGTTTGTGTAGTAGGCGATTTAATAGATTAAATTGACATATACATATATATTCCAAATTATGGAGGCACGAGATATTGGTAATATTAATATTGACATTAATGGCAATGCCAATATTAATTTAAATAATCATATTATTAATGGGAATGGAAATTTAAATCATATTCGTGTTATTAATAATGATAATGGAGGCTTATTAGGTGAAACTAATAGTATTTCATCTGAATCTTCATTAGCTAATTCTAATATCAGAATAATAGGTAATAATCGATTTATGTCAAGGGAAAATACGGATATTGATATGGATTCAAATATTGATACTAATAATGATAACGATGAAGAGGATGAGGATGATGAACAGGAGGATGAGGAGGAAGATGAGGAAGAGGAAGATAACGATCATATAATTAATAACAACAACATTGGTGATAATACAATTGATATGGAAAATGATCCAGATACTGATGATGAACAACATGCAAGAAGTCAAATATTACGTACAAGAGCTAGAACTAATTCAATTTCATTACAAAGAATATCTTTATTAAGTGATTATTCAACTAAAGTTGGTGGTGCAATATCTGTTTTACCACCTGAAATGTTATGTTTAATCTTTGCATATGTTCATTCAAAGAAAGATTTATTATCAATTGCTTTAACTTGTAAATATTGGGCTGATTTAATAATTTCTATGATTTGGTTTAGACCAGGTATAAATAATAGAAATATTTTCAATAAATTAGAGAAAACAATGAAATTAGATTCTAAAACAACTATTTGGAATTACAGGAAATTTATTAAAAGATTAAATTTATCACTTATACCAGGTTTAGTTAATGATGATTTCCTTAATTTATTTGTTGGTTGTATGAATTTAGAAAGAATTACCTTAGTTAACTGTTCTAAAATAACTTCAAGTTCAATTTCTAATTTATTAGAAAATTGTAAAAGATTACAATCAATTGATTTAACTGGTGTAACGAATTTACAAGATGAAATTTATTTTCAATTATCAAAACATTGTAAGAGGTTACAAGGTTTATATGCACCAGGTTCAATGAATATTTCCAAAGAAGCAGTATGTCAATTAGTTTTAAGTTGTCCATTGCTGAAAAGAGTTAAATTAAGTGATTGTAATAGTATTGATGATGAAGTTATAAATTTATTAGTTGAAAATTGTCAAAATCTAGTTGAATTAGATATTCATGGTTGTGAAAAAATTTCAAATAATGCATTATTTAAAATATTTTCTGAATTGGATAATTTAAAAGAATTTAAAATTTCTAAAAATCAAAACATAAATTATGAATGTTTAGAAAATTCAATTAATGGATCAATTTTAACATTAGATAAACTGAGAATTCTAGATTTTACTCAATGTTCAAATATAACTGATAAATCAATTATAAAATTTGTTAAATTAGCTCCAAAATTAAGAAATGTTGTTTTATCTAAGTGTTCATCAATAACTGATTTATCATTAAAGGCAATTGCAACATTAGGTAAAAATTTACAATATATTCATTTAGGTCATTGTAGTAATATAACTGATATTGGAGCTAAAGAACTGATTAAAGGTTGTTATAGATTACAATATATTGATTTAGCATGCTGTAATCAATTAACAAATGAAACAATTGTTGAATTATCAAATTTACCAAAATTAAGAAGAATTGGGTTAGTTAAATGTAATCAAATAACTGATGAAGGTATAATTGCATTAGCTGATAATGCTAAAAATAGTCAAGATACACTTGAGCGAATTCATTTAAGTTATTGTGTTAATTTAACAATTTATCCAATTTATAAATTATTGAAAGCATGTCCTAAATTAACACATATTTCATTAACAGGTATTTCACAATTTTTAAGACCTGATATAACACAATTTTGTAGGGAACCACCAAGTGAATTTAATCCTCATCAAAAATCTATATTTTGTGTTTTCAGTGGTGATGGAGTGAAATTATTGAAAAATCATTTAAGTCATATAATTCAAACAACTGAAGTTGAAGATAGGGAAGCTACTGAAATTTTACAAATTATAAATGGTATAATTGGAACAACAACACCAACTAATATTGAAAATTTCCAAAATCCTCAATCAATTGAAAGATTTAATCATTTTGTTGCAACTGCAATGGATTTCTTAAGTGATTATAGTGATTTAGCAATTTCAATTGAAACAATGCAATTATTTGCAAGATGTATATTTGGGGGTATTCAACAAACACAGGCAACAAGAGTTCAAAGATTTTTCCAATTAATGCATGATAGACCTGCAAGGGTTAGATTAAGAAATAGAGCTAGGGATAATTTAATTAGACAACAACAAGAAATTGAACGTCATAGATTAAATGAAATTAGGACGATGGGTAATGGAGAAACGGTGGTTAATGGAACAATTCCTAATGGAACAGGTGTTATAGTTGCAAATGAAATAATGAGTAATAATAATGGATCAACATTAGCAGTTTATGAAGGAGTTGAAGGATTACCAAGTAACGTTGCAGTAATTGGTAGATTTGAGACATTAAGGAATAATATAATGGGTAGAAGACGAGTTGAAATTGTACGAATGAATGGAGGGAATGATGATGAGAGTCGACAATTAGCTAATATACCTAATGAACCTAATAGATTATTTCAAGGTGTTAATGATGTAGAAGATATAGATGATGATGAAAGTATGGATGAATAAATTAAGTAATTAATTAGTACTATGTAGGATATATCTATAAAATATCAATGAAAGAATAATAATAAATAAATTTAAGGTAAAGGTAAAGGTATTATACAGCTATTGGATAAAACATTCTAATCATGTAAGAAATTGTGTTGTTTTGTAACATATAGTCTAATCTTTTAATTTCTTTTTCATTCATAGTTGTATCAACAACTGCATCAGTATCATCATTTTCGAATTCTTCTTGCAAATTTTTCCTCCTTGCTACTAGAATACGTTTAATTTTCCATTCTCTGAAAGGTAATAATAATAAAGCACTTATAATTGCAGCCACACCGACTAATATTTGACAATAAAGGAAAGGTTTTGCCATTTCAGGTCTTTTCAATTTTAAACCAACTAATTCAGCAATTAATAATGGTAAACCACCCATAAACATTTGAATTGAAATTGCATGATTTAAATCTTTCCCACCACCACCAACAACATCTGCAGTCATTGGACCAAAATTAACCCAGTTAACACCAAGGAAAAATCCAATAACAAATGCAAATCCTAATAATTGACTATAAGTTTCAACGAAAATCCAATAAAGGAAAACGAAAATAGTTATTAACATTGTTGCTATGATTGTTGTATTTACTCTACCTAATTTTTCAGAAATAATACCTAACATTGGTCTACCAACAGTTTGAGCAACACTTTGAACAATTGTAACATTTGAACCTTGTTTATAAGATAATCCAATAGTTGAAGCATATGAAGATAATGAGAATAATAAAATAGTATAGGCTAAACCGTAAACCATATTCCATAGAACAAGACAGAAAATGGGTACTTGTCTGATAAGATCGAATCTTGTTAAAAATTGAAGTAATTCAAGGAAAAATTCTTTTAATCCTTTACCCTTTAAAGTTTCATCCTTGATTGGACGATAAGTTCTTAATAGGAGAATGGAAACTAATAGGATAAAACCACAAACAAAAGCTTCCATACGTAAAGCCCAAGCAATACCTAATTTTAAACCTTCATGTTTATTATTTGCATATTTGGGGTCATTTAAATATAATTGAATAATTGAATCAACAGGTCTTGAGAAGATAACACCAGCTAAACCACCACCCGCTGTGGCAATACCTTGTGCTATGGAACGTTTCTTTAAGAACCATGAAGGTAAAATAACGAAAGTTGAACCTGCAACTAAAGCCCAACCAATTGACATAAGGAAACCTTGAAACATAATTAATTGAACAACAGTTTTAGAAATTGAAGCTAACCAATAAGATATGAAAGTAATTACTGTACCAATTAACATTATAATTTTATAATTAAATCTTCTACAAAGACCATTTGTAATTGCACATAGGGTAAATGAAAGACCAAGACCTAAACCACCAATCATAACATAATCTTCCATTGTTGCACCAGGAAAATAATTAGTTGTAACATAATAATTTAAGAAAACACCAAAACAAGCATTTACACCCCAAGTAAAAGTATTAATACACATAACACAAATAGCAGCAGTCCAAGCCCAAAAACCTTTATCAGGAGGTTTATTATCAATATCGAATTTATTATAATGACCATCATCCTTAACACCGTCGGAAGTTTCCACTTTTGGTTCATTTGGTTTCTCTTGTTCATCTATTTCTTCATTATAATTAAAAGATGGAGCGGGTACAGTTTGAGATTTAGCAAATTTATTATCTTCTAAAATATTTGAAATAATTGTTGAAGTTCTAGTTATAATATTATTATTAATTAGATTATTAATATGATTATTATTATTTATTGGAGAAGGATCAATATCTTCAATTGAAGATGTAGATTCTATAGAAGAAGAGGACTCCATTGAGGGTTTAGTCATTGCTAAAAGAATATATACCGAAGAACTAAAAATAAAAATGGAAAAGTAGATACATTTAAATACTTTCATGTAGATAAGACATCGGATAAATGCACATTATAACCGATTAATTTTGGTAAATTTGGGGTGGGCGGAAGAGTGGAAGAATAGGAAATAAAATAAGTCAAAATTTATGTCAAAATTTATTTATCTTATATATTTTACGTAATAGTTTCTAATTGTGGCTCTTTTATCAGTTTTAACTTAAACCATATTGTTGTAGATTGACAATGTTTTCAATACTTTAAAGCTAGGTGTAATTAAAAAGAAGAAGATAAATTAATTGAGAGAAATTAATTAATAGATTAATATAGTAATTTAATCAAAGCGGATTTTGTGAAAAAAGAAGGAAAAAGTTCAAATTCCTCATCACTTACGTAATATATACGGAAACTAGTAAATTATTACATAATCACTATATACTATACTATATCTACTCTTCATCAGAAGACTCTTCATCATCATCATCATCATCACTTTCTTCATCTGCTTCATCTAACCATTTAAGGAATGGTCTTGCTGCCTTTCTTACATTTCTTGATTGTTCCTTATCTAAATATTTCTTTGATACATGTGTTGCCCAATCTCTAATAACTTCCTCTGATACAATATCATTATCATATAAAATCATTAAAATTTTTGGTATTGAAGGAATTAATTCAGGGTATTTTGTACCAATTAATCTCTCTATACCACCTAATAATGATTTCTCTAATTTTTCATTTGTAATTAATTTTAATAATAAACCTTTATGATTTATAATTTGATTTGTAATTTCTTTATTAAAAATTGTTTGAGCTAAAACTTCAATTGATTTACGATCTTGTGTAATTTTTAATTCAACTAATTTTTTATAAATTTCAATATCATTTGGTTCAGTATTTAATATCCATTCACCAAATTCAACATATTCTTTATTTGATTCATTAAGATTCAATTTCTCTAATTCTAATGCTCTTTTCTTAATTGCTTCTTCACTCATATCAACTGACCAATCTTCTTCAATTAATTTACTTGGTGTTAGTGTATTAGCAATATTTTCATTTTCACTACCACCACTAGTAGATTTCTTTTGTTTATTAGCAATATCTGAAATTGATTTACCACCTCCAATAACATTTTCACCTGCAGTTTTACCCTTTTTAGAAGATTTTTTATCATTTTTTGATGATGGAGGATTTTTCAAAATATATGAAACTAATTTATATGATGGATTAACTTGAGTAATTTTACCACATGCTTTACAATCTCTTTGTAAATTACCATTACCAACAATTTCTAAAACAGTTTCAGGATTTTTACATTGTAAACAAAGGACAAATTTATCAATAAAACCATCTAAACAATCTTGTAATTGATTAATTCCATGAACACCATTAATTAAATAACGTTCATTTTTATTATCAATTGTTGTTTGAGCACCTAATTCAAAACCAAAATATTTTAAAACATAAGTTGGTGGTCTTGCAAGTGCAGTTGCAACATCAACTAAATTTAAAATATTTGTTTTAATACCATTACCACTACCTTCAGATTTTGCTTGAATTAATGGCATTTTATAACGATAGAAAGGATCATTGTTTGATCTGCAAATATTAACTAATGACATGGTTGATTTGGGGAGGTTTTGTCTTGTAAAAAAAAGCTTATTGAAACTTATTCAAAAATGCAAATCAAAGAAATTGAAATTGAAATTGAAATATTCATCAAAGTGGAAAATTGAAAAAAATTTAAAAATTTTCCCTTTTATGACGATGCGTCGATATTTTAAGTAGTCTTTTAAGGTATACTTTCTTCTTTGTATGACAATGAACGATACAGTAACATTACAGAGACAACTTAAGGAATCATTAAAAGTTCAAGAAGATGAAGAATTAAATATTGATAAAATTCAATTAATTGCATCAAAATTAATTCATCATCATTTATCAAATAATCGAGTTAGTGCAGCACGAGCCGTTATTTTAGTAATTGAATCAATTTGTCAACCTAAGGGTCAATTAGCTTATCAATATGGTAGAGTTTGTATAAGGGAGGGGAAATATCAGAAAGCTTATACATTATTTAATCAATGTGGATATATTAATTGGAAAATATTAGTTTATCTTTTACCATTAGAATATTTAATTAATAATAAATTACCAAATGATCAAATTTGGGAAAAATATCCAGTATTAGAGCCATTAAAACCATTATTTAATGCAATAAAGTCACATAATGTTATATTATTTAAATCATTATTAAATGATAATGCTCAATGGTTAAATAAAATTCATTTATTATCATTATACAAACAATTAATTAATCCAATTAGAATTAATAATTTAAAAAAAATAAGTGAAAATTATAGTAAACATATAATACCAATTAGTATTATTGCAAATATTAATAATGAACCTATTACATCAACTGAATGTTATATCAGTCAAATGATCAACGGTGGTAAAGTACGTGGTTATTTATCTCATAGTCATTCTGTTATTGTATTAAGTAAGCAATCACCATTTCAAATTTAGGGGTCGGTGCGTCTATATGGTCGATGCGTCGATTTTATTTTTAATTTTTGCTGTTGAAATTCTGATTTTTAAAATTTGGCTGCTTGTTATTATGATATAGGAGATTATAACAGATTACAAAAAAGTTGATATCTTATCTTATCATTCATTCTTTAAACAAACTTAGGCAATGTTTACATTAGATTCTAATACAATTGAATCATTACGTACACTTGATATATCATTAGATTCATTATCAATTAATAATATAATAGATAAAAATTCAATTAATTTATTAAAATCATTATCAACAAAATCAACAAGTAATAGAATTTCCATAATTTTATCAAATCCTTCAAATAATGCAAAAATTTTGAAAAATTCATTAATTAGTATAATTAATATGAATGATAAAACAATAACTAAAAGTAATGTAATAATTGAATATATTTTAACAATTATTTATGATGGTATATCAACTTCAATTAATGATTCAATTTTCACTAAATGTGTATTCAATGATGGTGATTCAACTTTCATTAATTTACTTATTAAATTATTAACTACACCATCAAATATTTCAACATTAAGTGCACATGCTTTAATAACTTATAAAATTGATTTTAATGGTAATATTGATGAATCATTATTAACTAATTATATTAATTTATTATTAGTTTCAAATACTCAAAATCAATTTATCGGATTACAATTATTAAAAGAATTATTAATCAACAAGACAATTCGTGATAAATTTACTCAAAATATAGTTAATGATATTACATCTTTTAAACCATTTTATAATATATTAATTAATAAATCAATTGAATTACAAATGAAATATTTAATAATTTATATTATTTGGTGTTTATCATTTAATAAAAATTTCATAAAATTAATCTTGAATAATGATAATCAATTTAATCAATTAATTCCAATTTTATTAAATTATTCAAATGATGCAATTAAGGAGAAAATTGTTAGATTATCAATTTCAACATTATTAAATTTTATTAATTTTTCAAATAATGATAGTAAACTCATCAAGAAGATATTATTATTCAATGGATTGGAAATTATTAAAAATTTAAATTTAAGAAAATGGTCAGATAATGATCTTAAGGATGATTTAACTGAATTATTAGAAATTTTACAAAATTCTGTTAATTTATTAACTAATTTTGATGAATATGATAATGAAATTAATTCAATGAAATTAATTTGGTCACCTTGTCATAAAAACTTGAATTTTTGGATTGATAATTTATCAAAATTTAAAGAGAATAATTATAAAATTTTGAAAAAATTATTAACATTAATTGATAGTGATACATTGAGTAATGATGATAAATTTCTTAATCAATCAATTGTTTGTTATGATATTTCAATGTTAATTAAAACTGATAATTCAATGTTAGATAAAATTTTAAAATTAGGTTTTAAAAATAAAATTATGGCATTAATGAATTCACCAAATGCAAATGTTAAATTTGAAGCTTTGAAAACTTTACAATTATTAGTTTCATTAAGTTTATAAAAGTTAAGTCGTAATCGTTATTAAATCATTAATTATATCGTTATATATACATTGTTTTTTTTCTTTATAAACCTAAACTATTTAATGTTTCTAAAATATTTTTATCAATTTCTAATTCATCAAATGATCTGTCTGTTGAATATGAAAATAATGAATTAGTCCTTGATCTTAGTGTATTATTATTGTTATTTATCATTGTATTCATTGTATTTATACCATTCAAATTGTTCATTGTGTTTATGCTATTCATATTATTCATATTATTCATACCATTCATACCAGTTATATTACTCATACTATTCAAACCATTATTATTATTGAAATTGTTTATCATCATATTATTATGATTATAACCATTTAAATCTGAATTACTTCTTAATCTATTAGTATTATTGTTAATATTGATATTAACATTAGAATTAGTTATAATACCACAATCATCAGCTAATCTCTTAAGGGAATTTGAATTAATTTCAATTGTTAAAAGATAAGATTTTAATTTATTTGAAAATTGATTCTTCAAATTTGGTTCAATATGTTGTAAATGAATTATTCTATGAATAAAATTTATACTTATATTTGAATTTGTATTTGTACCATTGTTGATAATTTCATTTAAATTATTCATAATTTTATTTAATAATAAATCAATTATTCTTGAATCATTTTTATAATTTAATAATTTTAATAATGTTAAAGTACCTAATTTATTATTACAAATTGAAATAAATTTATTATTAATTGAATATAATTCATCATTAACTAATATGTAAGATAAATAATAATATCTATCAATTATTAAATCACAATCTAAGAACCAATTAATTAATAATGAACCATTAATATCAATAATTAAATTAAAACTCCAAGATAAAATTGCAATTATAATCAAAAGACAACAATCATTCAATGGATTATCAATATTTGGTTGATAATTTGTCTCTAAACAAGTTCTAATTGCTCTTGAACCAAATCTATTAATTGCGATTATATTAAATTTTGATAATAAACTTTGAAAAATTATTGTATTGAAAGGGTATTCAAATTTTAAAATTGCATGAATAACATAATTTGCATAAGTATCATTAAATAATAAATGAATATAAGGTTTAATTGAATTAGTTATTAATTTCATTTGTCTTTTATTATTAATTGAATTAATTAATTTTTGTGCGACCCAAGTACCATTTTTATGAATTGAAATTTGTTGTAAATAGGGGGAAATTGAATTAATAATTATATCTAAAGTGAAAGTATTTGAATTAAGAATTAAATATTGAATGATTGTATTACCTAAATGATCATTTGATAATATTGATAATTGATTTCTATCACTTAGAAGGGATAAAATTTCATTTGATTGTAAATTAGTTAAAGAATTATTATCAATTTTACGTTTTAAATCTCTCAGGAAAGTTGTTGAAATAGGATTAGTAGATGATGAATTTGATTGAGGAGCAGGAGGAGGAGAACCTAAATTTGGAGAATGAGTGAAATTAAGTGAAGAATTTAGAGTTGATTTAAATATAGGTGTTATACATTCATCACTTACTATAAGGTTAGTAATTTTATTAAAAATTGGTAATATTTGTTCAAGTGAAGGTAAAGTTGGTATATTATTTGTTGTAGTTGGTAATGGTGGAGTGAGAGATAATGGTAATGGTAAATTTATATTATGATTGATAGGATTAATATTAAGATTGATATTGAGGATATGAATATAACCTATAATACAATTATAACCTGGATAAAGTTGAGAATTATTTAAAGTAGTTGCAGCATTAATTGAGGAAGCAATTGAAGCAAATCTAGCTATTATAACTAGGTTTGGAGATGAAGAGGTATTATCAGAACCATTTGATGATGAAATGACAGAATAAACACCACGTAGAGTACCAAAATTAGCTAATAAAGTTGTAAAAGCAGTTGAATTTGAAATTGTTGGAGAAGGGGGTATATTTGATATTAAAATTGAATCAGTTGGTAAATTTGAATGAGATAATTTAATTGCAGATTCAGGTAATAAATCATGAGTAATTGAGGGGGGTAGAGTATGAGCTCTTGGACGATTATACTGCATTGTTCATATAAGAAGAAAGAAAGAAAGAAAGAAAGAAAGAAAGAAAGAACATATACCTAATATAATAAAATAAAAAAAGGATGAGCCTGATTTGCCACTGAGAAATTGAAAATTGAAAAACTGAGCATTAACTTAACTGAGGGGAGTATATTATTACTATACTTATACTTATACTTATACTTATACTTATTCTTATACTTACACTTCCTCTTCTTAAAGTAATGTACGTTCGTCACTCTGGAGCTCCTAAACCTATTGCTGGTCCTTTTTATCGTTATACTGCAACTGCACTTGGTGCAACTATGTGGTTTTGGATGTTTTATAGAGCTAAACATGATTGGAAACATTGGGTAGGTATTGAACATCCTTGGGATCATCATCATTAATTATTATATAGCTATTATATATTCCTATTCCTATTCCTATTTATTTATTTAAATAAACTCTTAAAACGTTTTATTATTCCACTATTACTACCATCATTACGACTATTACGTCTATCCTTTTCACCATTACTATTAATATTACCAATTCCACCTCTACCTGTAGAGAATACTGGACTTATTGTAGGTTTAACATCACTTGTTTCCTCTATTGGTTTAGAATCCTTATCTTTCTTATTCTTATTATATATATTACCCATACCACCTCTACCTATACTAACTGTATTACTATTCATTTCACTACCATGATGTAAAACTTCACTTGTTTCCTCCATTACAACTTCATTTGCTTCATTATTTTCAATCTTATCAATTGTCATATTACCCATACCTCCTCTACCTGTCGATATTGTTGGATGTAATGCCATTATGTATACTTATTTGCTTAAAGAAAGAAGAAATGACCATATAAAAAACAATAATAATAACATTTTTTAAGATTAAATTTTTTTATTATGTCATGTTTTTCATGATTCTTTATGGTTTATTATGGTAGAGTATAGACATTCTTCTTATAATAGGCGTATTATGATTAATAATGATACTATATCAACTCTAATATACCCTATTAATCTCCCATTGAGAGATTATCAATATAATATTCTATTAATTACAATTCAACAAAATGTTTTATGTGCAATTCCAACTGGTATGGGTAAAACTTTCATTTCAACAACACTTATACTAAATTACTTCAATTGGACAACTTCTGATATGAAAATACTATTTATGGCACCAACAAAACCTTTAGTTACTCAACAATTTAAATCTTTTATAAAAGTTTCAAATATTAATATTAAATTCATCGATCTTTTACTTGATAAACATAAAAATAAAAGATTAGAAACTTATAATAATTCTAATAAACGTATATTCTTTTCAACTCCTCAAATAATTGATAATGATCTGAAAAATAATTTACTTAACCCTAATTCAATTATTTGTATAGTATTCGATGAAGCTCATAAATCATCATCTCCAAATTATTCTTATTCTTCAATAATTAATTATATGAATAAAAATTCTAATCCAAATCATAAATTTCGTGTCTTAGCATTAACTGCAACTCCTGGTTCAAATTTACCCAATATTCAATCAATTATTAATAATTTAAATATTCAATCATTACAATTACGTACACTTGAAGATGATGATATTATCAAATATACTAATCAACGTGAAATTTTGAAAATTGATTGTCCAAATAATGATGAAATTAATCATATCTTTACTTTACTTAATGAAATTTCTAGTCCCATACTTAAAATTGCAAATGATCGTAAAATTTATTCAAATACTGACCCTTATAAGATTAATTCATTCATTATATTGGAAATTCAAAATAGAATTTCAAAAGATAATTCAATTCCACAACATTTAAAATGGTCAAATTATTCAATTTTGAAAATATTATCATTAATTGGTCAATTAATTAAAAGATTAACTATTTATGGTATAACTAATTTCCATAAATACCTTAAGGAAAAAATTAAAACTTTCAAAGTGAAAAAATCAAAGGATAAACAACAAATTAGTTTCTTTAATCACCCCAATATTGATAAAATTTTACATTATATTGAATCAAATGAATTTGAATTCCCACATTCAAAATTTAAAGAATTATATAATAATGTTAAGGAATTCTTGGAAGAATCACCTAAAAATTCGAAAATTATAATATTTACAGAACTGAGAGATTCAGCATTGGAAATTGTTAAAATATTACAATCAATACCAAATGCATCACCTCATATCTTTATTGGACAAGCGGCATCCAAAAATGGTACATCCACATCAAAACCTGTCTCAACATCAATACGTAAATCTAATTCATATGAATCATCCAAAGAAATTCATCAAACTGGTATGAAACAATCAATTCAACAATCAATTATGGATAATTTCCAATCAAATAAATATAATATCCTTGTTTCAACATCAATTGGTGAAGAAGGTTTAGATATTGGAGAAGTTGATTTAATTATTTGTTTTGATTCAACAAGTTCATCAATTAAAAATATTCAAAGAATGGGTAGAACAGGTCGTAAACGTAATGGTAAAGTTATTTTCCTTTTCAGTGGTAATGAAAGGAATAAATTTGAAAAATCTGTTGATAATTATAAATATATTCAAAATCATTTAATGAATAATTTAAAAATGATTGATTTCTTTGAAGTGGGAAATGGTAATAATAAAATTATTGAACCAATGCCTAAAGTTGTTTTTGAGAAATTAGTTATGCCAGTGGATAATGAGAATCTTTTGAAGAATAGTGATTTAGATGATGATGAGTTTTTAAAATTAGCATATGGAGAGATAAGAAATGCAGAGAAAAGAGAGGGTAAGAGTAATGATAAGAGTATAAGTTTGTTATTGAAGGAGAAGAAAATGGAGAAGAAGGAGAAAGAAAGGAAGAGAATTGAAGAAGTTAAATCAATGCCAGGGTTTAAACCTGCTTCAAGTATTAACAATAAAGAAGAATTTAGTATTGAATTAAGTGATTCAGAGAATGAAGAATCATTGGATAACCTTATTGAATTCCAACAACAAAGTAGTAGTAAAGATAGTAAAGATAGTAGTAATAGTAAAGATAGTAAAGATAGTAAACCAGTTGATATAAATTTCAGTGATTTCAGTGATGATATATCATTTAGTGATATAATTGATAATGTTCAAGAAAAGAAAGAAATTACTAAAGAAGAAGAACAAGATGATGAATTTGATGATGATGATGAAGTACTTGAGTTCTTTGATAAATTAGAACCATTGAATAAGAAACATAAACCAAATCCAATAACAATAACAACTGCAAGACCAGCTAAAAGATAAGATAACGTAATTTTTTAGTATACTTTACTTTATATACTATACTACTTTCTTTTCTCTTTCTATAAGCAATGTTTAATTTTAATATATTTAGTAGAAGTGAAACAATTGAACTTAATGAAGATCCTATAAGTGATTCTACATTACCTTCATTACCATTATCATTATCATTCCAATTATCATATTTTGAAAAAATTTCATTATTTATAGTTTGTATACTTGGTTGTTATACATGTTATGCAATTTGTTTCATATTTTTCCCAATTTTATCATTAAAACCAAGAAAATTTTCACTTATTTGGACAATTGGATCAATATTGTTTCTATTAGCATTTATTATACTTAATGGAATGAGTAAATTCTTTTCAAATGCAATAACTTTGGATAGATTACCATTTACAATTTCATTTATAGTGTCAATTATAACTACATTAATATTTTCATTAATTTACAAAAGTAATATATTAGTTATTATATCATGTATTGTACAATTTATTTGTTCATTATATTATACTATCTCTTATTTCCCATATGGTAGAGAAGGATTAAGAATGTCAAGTGGACTGGCAAGATCACAGGTAGAGAATTGGTTAAGTTAGTAATAATAAGAGGATTTTCGCTATGTTAAGAAATTCGTCCATTTTATATTCTATTCTATTAGAGAGGATTATTAAGTTAATGTTCTTTATTTCTTAATTTCTTTATTTCTTTATTTCTTTTCTTTGTATAGTATAGTTTATTATAGTTTATTATAGTATAATAATGCCAGAGAGAGGACCTGATCAGTGGTTTGAAGATATAAAAAATTGTAAAGCATTACCTGAAAATGATATGAAACAATTATGTGAAAAAGTTAAAGATTTATTAATGGAAGAATCAAATATTCAACCAGTTAAATCACCTGTAACTGTTTGTGGTGATATTCATGGTCAATTTCATGATTTATTAGAATTATTTAAAATTTCTGGTGGTTTCCCATCAATTACAAATTCAAATTTAAATTATATCTTTTTAGGTGATTATGTTGATAGAGGTTATTTCTCCTTAGAGACATTCACAATTTTAATGATATTAAAAGTTAAATATCCTCAAAATATAACTTTAGTTAGAGGTAATCATGAAAGTAGACAAATTACTCAAGTTTATGGATTTTATGAGGAATGTCTTAATAAATATGGTTCAACAATGGTTTGGAAATATTGTTGTCAAGTTTTCGATTTTTTAACATTATCAGCTATAATTGATGGTAAAATTTTATGTATTCATGGAGGTTTATCACCTGAAATTAGAATGTTAGATCAAATTAGAGTTTTATCAAGAGCTCAAGAAGTACCTCATGAAGGTGGATTTTGTGATTTAGTTTGGTCAGATCCTGATAATGTTGATACTTGGGCAATTTCACCAAGAGGTGCAGGTTGGTTATTTGGTTCAAAAGTTGCTAGAGAATTTAATCATATAAATAATTTAAATTTAATTGCAAGAGCTCATCAATTAGTTATGGAAGGTTTTAAATATCATTTTACTGAAAAGGATGTTGTAACAGTTTGGTCAGCTCCAAATTATTGTTATAGATGTGGTAATGTTGCAAGTGTTATGAAAGTTGATGATCATCTAAATGTTAATTTCCAAATTTTCAGTGCAGTACCTGATGATACTTTAAAGATAAATCCTTCAAAGAATCAAAAGAATAATAATGAATATTTCCTATAATAATGATGTACTAATATACTATTACTTTATATATATCCTCCATTTCCATTCCTGCCTTCTTTTCTTATGATTAATGCTTTTTTCTTAATTAGTTCCCAATGTTTGTATTTTAACTTTTATATAACAATTCAATAATATGTTTTAAACTGTCTTAAATGAAAATATACCTCTTATCTTATCTGATTATATTATGATCAAAATAAAAAATTATAATTATTAAAATTATTATTATTACCTTACAAGCAACTCCTTCATCCTTTTAAACAATGCCAAATATACTACAAAACTTCATACAATCATCAATTGTTGTAATACACAACACTTCCATTCTACTCTTCCTGATTACTTACATTTTACTATGGAAATACAAATTCCTATGGCCTTTCCTAATATATTACACTATTTTCCATTATTTCCGTGATAAATCTCCAGTTAATGGTAATGTATGGAATAAGAGAAATGAATCATTTAGAAACTTATTCATTTGGAATTACCTTATAGATTATTTCCCCATTAGATTTCATAAATTATCAGATCTATCACCAACTTTTAATAATGAAAATAAAAGAATTGGTCCAAATTACATTTTCGGTTATCATCCACATGGTATAATTGCAACAGGTGTTTCAAGTGGATTTACAAATAATGCCAATAATAATTGGAATGAAATGTTTCCTGGTATTAAATGTTTTGTTACAACTTTAATTAATCAATTTCAAATACCTTTCTATAGAGATTATCTAATGGCATTAGGTGTTACATCAGTTGTTAAAAGGAATTTAAAAATATTATTAAATAAAGGTGCAAGTATTGTAATTGTCATTGGTGGTGCTAAAGAGGCATTGTTAGCAAGACCTGGTAATAATTCAATTATACTTAATAAAAGGAAAGGTTTTATTAAATTAGCATTAGAGAGTTTAAATGAAAATAATAATAATAATAAATTTGGTATTGCAATTGTACCAGTTTATGCATTTGGTGAAAACAATATTTATAATGTTTATTATACAGGTGATGATGATGAAAAGAATAATATTGGTGATAATAAATTTAAAAAGGTTGTTTATAAATTTCAAATGTTTTTGAAGGATAAATTTGGTTGGACTTTACCAATAATTGTCTCAAGAGGTATCTTTAATTATGATTTTGGTATTTTACCTTATCAAACTCCAATTAATGTAGTTTTCGGTAATCCAATTCATATCAAAAGATTAAATAATTCAAAAATTGGTGATCCAATAACTCAAATGGAAATTGATTATTGGCATAATCAATACGTTATTGAATTGAAAAATGTTTGGGAATTTGGTAAGGATAAATTTAGGAAACCAAATGAATCAGATTTAAAAATAATTGAATAATCTTCATCTATCATTCCACGATTTGTAATGGTTCATCCCATTCAGTTGCAAATGATTTATTCCTTTCCCATAATTCAATTAATCTATCCTTATATAATTGATGATAAAATTCAATTTCTTCATTAGTTACCTTATCACCAACTTTATTTCCAAATTTCCTATAAATATAAATAGGTTCACCGAATACAACATCAATTCTACGTCTATATGGTAATAATCCAAAATCATAATTAAAAATTGATCTACTATTAACTAATGGTAATGTAAATCCTGTAAATTTTTTTAAAATTAATTGAACTTTAAGGAAAACTCTAATTATCTTTGATTGTTTTGACTTAACTGAATGTCCCGTTGTGTTGTAAACATTATGAATATTGTTCTCTCCATAGACATAAACAGGTACAACTGCAATATCACTCATTGATTTTTCATCCCATTTCCCATTATTAATATTATCCTCAATAACATCACCATTTCCTTCCTGTTCCTCCAAATTACTTGATTCTAATGCAATCTTTATAAATCCTTTACGTTTATTCAATACAATTCTATTCATACCAGGTTTGGCTAATAATGATTCATGAGCTCCGCCGACAACAATTGCAACTGAATGCCGTTTTTTCAAAATTGATAAAATATTTTTCTTTGTAACTAATCCAACACCTAAACTCATTATATAATCTCTATAAAATGGTAAAATTAATTGGGCTGATAATGTAAGTAAATGACATGGTATACCATTAAATAATGATTTAAAGGATTTTGATGATTTTAATTTACCTGTTTGGAAAATTTTATCAATTCCATTCCAACATAATGTACCTGTTATACCAAATGAAATAACTCCATGTGGATGACATACAAACATATATCTTGGTCCAATATGTTCCTCATAATTAACAATTCTTTCCTTTTCATTGATAATTCTTAATAGTTTGAGTAACTTTTTAACTGTTTTAGGTAGGGATTTTGTCCATTCTGGTAAACATTTCAATTTCTTTTTGATAATTTTAATACTTGGTGGTAACTCAATTGTTCTATGAGTTATAATTGGGAAATAATCAATGAAACCTTTATAAATAAATAAATTTTTAATGTTCGATGATTCTCTATAAATTGAATCACCAGTTGTTGTTGTATTATCTAATAAATATGAATAAATAACATAAATAATTAAAATTGGCCATAATTTAACTTTTGTCCATAAATAAAAATATAAACTTGGCAATAAAATAATTGAACTACTATGAATTAATGTACAAAATGTTTCAATTCTTTTATGAATTGGTGTGTTTATTGAACTAAAATTATTATTATTTGGTAAATAATCAGGATATTTTGATGAATTGATATTATTCATATGAATATAATCTTGTAAACTTAAACTGATTGATAATAATAAATAATTAAAAAATAGATAATAAGAATAAAATTTAAATCAAATCAAATCGATCCTTTGATTGCTTTGTTTAATAAAAAGAAGCAACAAAAATTTAAAAAAATAAACCTGCGCAAGCCAGGAATCGAACCAGGGGCTCAACGATGGCAACGTTGAATTTTACCACTAAACCACTTGCGCTTTTTATGTTTTTGTAAGTGAACGACTTCGCCGGCTCCCCTCTTTCCTAATTAGGAAATATTAACTCTTCAACTTCGCAAGAGTTTCCTCTTTTGTTAATTGGTTGTAACCAACCAATCAGAATTATC